>CAJNIZ010042809.1:30833-47470 GCA_905231905.1 Symbiodinium pilosum
CCCAATTATATCTAAGGTAACTGTAGTTATGGGACGTGTATTTAGGTTATAACTATAGTTACTAAGTAGGTTATAAGTACAATGGACCTCCAAGTAGGGGCGACATACGGGAATATAAAGGAAAGGAAAAGGACAAGGAAACCTAAACAGCGCGCAGGGTTTAGGGTTGCGAGTTTTAGATTTTGGGCTACATGGAAGAGAAAATGGCAACTACTTCAGGGTCGTATAATATGGGGATGTATAATGTTACTTTGGGGTATACGGGGTTAATAAAAGGATTGCATGTTACATTGAAGGGGCAAAAACAGGAACTACTGCTTTATGGGGATCGTATGGATCCCATATTTCTGCAAGAGCTACTTCAATCATTTGATGTGGGGTTGCTGGTGCCACTCTAGCTATCATTCCAAATGCCCGAGACGCTGAAGCTTTGGGCCATATGTTGTTAGTTCTGAGGCCCCTTATCTTACTAGCGCTTAAGAGAAAGCTATCCAAATTCAAGATCCCGATACAATTCCCGAAATTCACTGCCAATTCCAGACTAACCACCCCAAACACTAAAAACACTAAACCCTGGACCTTATAGCCCCCTTAAGTAGATAGAATATGGCTTTGGGTATATTGTACTAAAGATTCCCATATACCTCATATTCTATCTACTTAAGCGTGACTATAGGCGTCTCCATTTTCTTTTCCACTCCTCTCTTCCCCCTTAAGCACCCGTGAGTAATGTGCAGGACTTCCGCGCTGGCAGTTGCAGTGCTAGGGCTTCGGCGCACATGGCACCTGCAGCAAGCATGTTCCGCATCCCGTATGTTCTGCACGCTCTGCACCACATGACAATGGTACATAAATGTAATAGCGATAACAGCCATAACAAAAAAAAAACGTATCCGAATTTGTGTGTATATACATGTAGGTATGCGTGTGTGTCTGTGCGTGCATCATATGCGTTTGTGATGTAGGTATATCTTACACCATGACTCAGGTTTTGAAGCCAAACAAAAGTTGTCTAGCGGCCAGCGGATGAAGAGAAGCTCGGTGATGCGTCCCCGAACCTCAGATGCAGCTTACCGGCTGGTGGCGGGCAATGAAACGATTTGAGGATACCAAAGAGAGAGAGAGAGAGAGAGAGAGAGATAGAGATAGATAGATAGATAGATATATATATAGGTATTGTTAGGAGAGTATGGGGGTCCCCTGAAGCATTATCTAGGCATCATGTGAAGAAATTCCCCATACTTCAACAAGGCACTGGTGGTCCCAAGCAAGACCAGGAGACATGGACTCGGCCTGCACGCCAAACAACGGCTCCACAAATGAGAAGCAAGGTACAGGTAAACAGGGATTACATAAGGATTATAGTAGGGATACCGAGGGCTTGGGATGAAAAAGGACTAAACAGGGATGTTTGGGGGTCTATTTCGGCATATGCATATCTCTGCGGTAAGCATAGGGGAATGGAAAAGCATATGGAAGCTATCGTATTATTTAGGGGCCAGGTGAGATGAATATCAATACACTTTTGCGCGCCATCATCCACCCAGGGAAATGGAAAGATCCGACAGAGATTTGAGCCCCCTCATATACCCCGAAGAGATCCTAATAATACAACCCCCCCTCAGAAAGGAGGCCCGATTCTCTGTAGAAACCCCAGGATCACATACCATAATATACTACATGATACTAGGATCTTGCACTTATTGCTATATGCTACTACATAACACTACATTGACCCTCGTTATACTGTACAACACTACCTTATACCCCCTGCAGCTGGGTAAGCACTGCGCGCTTCCGGAGGCCTCCGCAAAGTAAGCCGGTGAGGCGCTTCCGAAGTCTGCAGTCAGGTGACCTGATCATGAAGGAATGGGTTACAGGGTTTAGGGTTTGGGGTTTAGGGTTTAGGGCTTGGGGCTTAGGGTTTCAGGTTCAGAGTTTGGGGTTACTGGGTTTAGGGATTAGGTTTTAGGGTTGATTGCTGTAGCGGGTTACAGGGACCATTACAGGGGATTGCAATAGGGGGTAGTATAGTTAGGGATTATGTAAGACTGAGTTTATGGCCGCTATATGACGGTCACACTAGGGATCCGTTGCTTCATTTCCTACCACGCACCAGGTAGTCATTGGGCTTCTTGGGGCCTGGTGGGCTACAGTCGCGTATGAGATTAGGATGTAGGGCTTACAGGGTGTGGGGCTGGAGGCTTGGGATCCTAAAGCCCTACACCCCTAAACCCATAAACCCTAAACCATAGGGTTTGAGGCATCCTTGAGCAGCCGAGGGACTTTAAATACCTTCATAGGGAGACTCATAACACCAAGCCACATCACAGCCCCAGCTTTCCGTTGTCAACATACTTACTAAGTCCATCTGGCCCTGCACGTAGGGGTATGTACTCTGAGGCTCGGGCTTCAGAGTTTACGGATAAAGTCTGAAGGTTTAGGGCTGAAAAAACAAGTCATGAAACTCATCTTGCCCACTTGCTTCCCGCACGATGCCCACGGATACTGTATATGATCCCTAGAAATACTCTATAATCCCTACGTGTGCCCTATGTCTGTTGCATATGCATACGTACAATCAGTGCTCTGGAGGCACCTGCTATTGGATCCTGTCCTCGTAGAATCAGCTGCAGCTACTTACACAATCACACGGCTTCTGGTTCCTTGTGGGTCGATTATTGATATATGCTCCCTGTCATTTTTCATAGGGCTTCAATACAAAAAAAACTCAGGTTCTATCCAAAAATCACCAAGGCTTAGGCTTTCGGGCTTAAGTGCCAATAGCGTTGCAAACACCATTCAGCGAAAGAAGGCATTATTCAATGCAAGCTGTTGGATTCGATGCTGGGTATACCGAAAGCCGTGCATGACCTTCGTATACGAGAATACTGTCATTCTCAAGATAAAAAGTGCTTGGGTCTAGCAGGATGCTCAGGTCCTCACTGGAATTTTGCAAAAGAGGGCGTGTCCGCATTCCTTTTAGGTCTTAGTAAAATACAAGGCAACATAAAGCAACCATTATATCCGATAATGACGCAATTTTGTAGCATCAATCGCCGCTCAGGGTGTCCACTATCTAGGGCTCATAGGAGGTTCACTTTTTGGTTTAGTAACCTCAAAATGGACGTTACTTAGAAAGTTAAAGGTTATCCGCTGGACAGGAAGGGTTGCACCACCATGTCTTAGTTTCCCAAAACGCGGGGACCCTGATCTAGACCCCAGAATACTAGTCCTTATTATGGGGCCCCAAAATGGTACACCAAACTTGGGGAACCCCAAGCCCTAAACCCTAAGCCCCCGACATAACCCCCTTTTAGTGGTACTCCTACTTTTGGGAAATTCCCATGTACCAGAAACAAGCGTGCAGCCTGCAGATGACGAGAAGCTAGTCGAGGCGTCCGCAAACCTCAAATTTGCTTCCAAATGGGGGATATACATGGATTAGGGTTTGGGGGAATTAGGGATTATATCAGCTATACTCTAAGCTCCTACTGGTAGTATCCCCCTTTCTGACCCCTATAGTGGCCCCCTATGAAGTCCCCAGGAGTTTAGGCTATAGATTATATGGGATGTAGAGGGATGTATGAGGTTAAGGGGGTAATGGAAAATCATATTGAAACTCCTGTGTGGGTTGAGGATTTGAGGGTTTTGGGTTGAGGGTGTATGAACAGAGGTCCCGATTTAATCTTCCCAAAGCGTCTCGAACATGCAAAAACGGCCTCCTTCCAACGCCAACACAACAGCTAGAGAGTTGCTAAATCAGGTGCTTTTCTGGGAACCATGTATATATAGATATATATGGATAATCTAAACTCCTAGTATCCCGCTTAATAGCTCCTATGATGGAGAACCAAATGGAAAAGAAAATGGAAAATGAAATGGACGCCCGGATCATATCGGGGGCCATAGGACCTATAGTTTAAACTCCTAGTATCCCCCTTAATATCTCCTACAATACAGCTCATATGTAATTCTACGCTTACACTGGGAGTCGTAATTTCGCGATCGCCCGGCTGCCACAAATAGATAATTCCGCGAAGACCGGGTTCATTCTGCGCGAAGATTGCTAGAAAGAATGGTATGAATACAACTATACAAAGGTTCTCATTGCGGGGAACCAAAACAGCATGACCAGCACTAACCATTGCGATGCAAAGTGAATGCAATTATGACGTGCCGTCAAGCATCGGGTCTGTCGACTGGACCCCCTTGTCCCAGGCGTCCAACTGCACGGGACGAAGGTGAGCATCCACATCCAAACTTCACGCAGAAATCTACTTGAAAGTCCAGCATAATTAGAGCCTGCTTAGCCGCCATACTTATGAACCAAGTAATGTAGGGTAACTAAAGGCATGGGACTTATCATCCAAAGTTAAACCATCAAGCTACTTGGGGGTCTCTGCTTATGGGAAATAGGACTAGCGCCGAGGACTAAATAGACTCTAGATACCCTTTGCCTCCACGTACATGTGCGAGATCTTGATCATGCGGAATGTAGGAATGCTTTTATGTAATGCATCTTCAGTCACTACATCCCCCAAACTAACGTGGAACCCCAAAGGGGGCCTACATAGTCTTTCGTTCAATGCGGGGCCATACATGGGGTTCCATGTTAGTTTGCGGGAGTGTAAACCTGTTTCATCGATATATAGTCCCCGTTTATAATTCCCTATACAGTCCCATAGAACCCCTATAGCCGATATAGTCCGCATAATTCGGTCTCTATATGGTCCCTATACAGTCCCTATGTAAACCCGGCCTAGTCCTTATGTGAGCCGTGCTCCAAACTCCTAGAATCCCCCTTTCCACGCCTTATAAAACTTCCCTATATCGTCACCATAGGGTTCCATGTAATCCCTATATAGGTTATATAGGCCCCATATAATATCTGTGTAGTCACCATAGGGTTCCATTGTGAAAGATTGTGAAACACCAGGCCTCCGTCCGAAGACCCAGCGATCGACTGCGATGCTTCTGCTCTGCCGGAGAATCACCTGTTCACTGTTCATCATCATATTACTAGTATTCTGGTTCTCTATGATATCCAAACCCTATAGATCCCGGAATCCTGAACCCTAAACCCCATAGTAGCTTCCATTTCATTTTCCGTTTTCTTTTCCATTTGATTCTCCTTTATATGGTAGTACAAGGACGGAACCCAGTACAGACCCCTAAAAACTATGATTCTTACGGGGAGCCCCGAGAAGGCCTAACCTTGGGAAACTCTTAGCTCTAAACCCGAAATAAACCCCAGTACAACCCCCATAATCCCATTTGAAGGGGCCCATGATGTTGGGAACCCCTAAATCCTAAACCTTATGAAGCCCGATCAAACCCTATATAAACCCTTTTATCCCCTTTCTAGGGACCCCTAATTTTGGGAACCCCCGTTAAACCCTAAACCCTAAACCCCAGACCCTGAACCCTAACCTAAAGGTGGAACCTGCCTGCGATTGGCAGCGATGCCGACATTGTTGCTCTGATCCTGACACGACAGCGGCCCAAAACAGGTAGCTCTCCATGTATAGTAATAAGAAGAATAGTAAGAATAGTAGAGAATGGTAGTAATGATAGTAATAGTAATAGTAATAGTAATAGTAATGACAGTCATGATAATTATAGCAAAGAAAGTAATAACAATAACAACAACAATAGTAGTGATGGTATTAATAAACAATATTGTCGCAACGTTCCTGCCAGAACAGTCTTATTCTAAAGCTTACTAGGCTTTACGCTGAGAGCCTTGCGCCACCTACACTCTCAAACCCTCTGGCACCATGATTACCAAGTACCTTGACTTTTGAAGTATACAAAGGGTTAAATATTTGGGACTATATAGGGGGTCATATAGGGGACCATATAGGGGGTTATATATGGGACTATACAAAGGGTTATAAATTTGGGACTGAACACGTTCAGCACGCAACGTGAGAAGTTGCTCACGCATTTATGTTGACTCTGCTTTTCAAGAGGCGGCCTCCCACATGATTCGCGTGCTCGCAACATGTGCAGCAGCTTAAGGATTCGCAAAGTCTTCAATGAGCCCGCAAATGCTGGCACCTGTATTCCAGTAGCTTAACCTAGCCACAGTGGCTCCGAAACCATGGGAGCCTTTCTTACCGGTCTTGACCTCCTCTTCAGCTGCAGTCACGAAAAAGCAACCTTCCTGGTTACCAAGGACTTTTGCTGACGATCCTCATCCTCCTTGTTTTCCTCCCTTCTGTGCATCCTTCCTGGCAACCAACATCTCCTGATCGTTGTCTTCGTTGACCTCCTACTGGGCCTAGCACCCATCAGGCCAGCACACTCCCAAGTCTCCCGGACAGCCGCAGATGCGTTTGAACACGTCCGAGGATGAAAGGGTGGGACAACAAATTGGGGAGGGCAGTACAAGCAGGCAGGATTCCAAGGTCAACTTGGAAGGTTGCCTGGCTGCACCTTGCCCCACTCCCAAAGGGGGAACGGCGCGTTGTGACCCAGGCTGTTAGCGGGAAGAGGGCAAACAACCTCCCATCTTGGCAAATATTCCATGACCATTTCTGCAACTGGCCGTGCTGAGGCCAGAAAGGCCAGGGCTGACGGAACATCATCTGTAAGCTGATGAAGACACTCTGCCAACGCCCTACCTAAACCCCAAATAGTTGCTTCCATTTTCTTTTCCATTATCGCTATATAACCCCAATATACTATAGTAGCTTCCATTGTGTTTTCCATTATACCAATATTAACAATGGCATAGTAGCTCGGAGCTTCTCAGAATCAAGGCCGGCCTCTATGCTCCTAGAACCTTATCCTTAACTAGCGCAGGAAAAAGCGGAAACATGTTTTTGTTGAAGAGCCTGCCGCTGCTTCACCAAATCGAAAATCCTATATGGGTCAGGCCAGCAATATGAATTCTGGGAGCCCAGGTTTCACTTCTCATGCTTTTGAAGACCCTAAAGTCTGTAACCTAAACCCTCAAACCTTAAGCCCTAAACCCTAAATCCTCAAACCTTAAGCCCTAAAACCTAAACCCTCAAACCTTAAGCTCTAAACCCTAAACCCTCAAACCTTAAAGCAGCTCGCAGGTCTCGTGCCTCATCTTCGATGACTCCATGTTGTCGTCGCTGCGGGCTGCAGGGCAGGTTGGGATGTAATCCCTTCCCCCAAATATTAAAAAAAACATCATAAAAAAAGATCAAGGGCCTAATTATTCTGAAGACTACTGCTAAAATTGGAAAACTACTTTCAAAAGGGGCCACCCTAACAATGAATTAGGCGGGTTGAGGTCATAAGGGGGGTATAATAAGAAATCCAGAGGAATTAGGGATCCCCGTGGTATCCTAGGTTCTGATTTTTCGTATATGTTTTTAAGAAAATCACTTAAATCGTTCAATGATGTTATTTCCATTTTAGCCGTATGTTTAATTTGGTCGGAATTAGATTTCAATTGTCTCTAAGTAGATATCAGTTGGGTTTAATTCGATTTCAAGTACACTTCAACTGGCTTCGTTAAATAAACTTTAAAGGCGTCAATTGCATTTCATTCGAAATCTATTACTTCTAATTTGGTTTTCATTCGATTTCAACTGGTCTTCACTGGATGTCCAATTCGATTTCATTTGGTTTCAGAAGGACCTTTACTTGGATTTCAATGATTTTAAATTGTGTAAATTCGATTTAAATGGTTTAATTTGGATTTTGATACGATTTCGATTGCTTTTTTATTGGATTTTAAACCGATTTCAACTGATGTTAAACGGAATTTGACTGGCTTTCAATTGATTTTGGGTGGATGTAAACTGGTGTTTAATTCCAGTTCAATTCATTTGAATTGAATGTTTAACTGGATTTCAATTGATTTTAAATTGAACTATAAGTAGGTTTGAACTGATTTTAAGTAGATGTAACTTCGATTTCAATGTGTTTTAATTGGGTGTTAGTTCGATTTCAATTCAATTTCGTTTGGATTTTAACTGGATTGCATTTGATTTTCGATTGAATTTAAATAGATTTCAATTGATTTTGAATTTCTTACTTTATAATTCCATTTCAATTGAATTGGATTTTAATTGGATTTCAATTGGCTTCAATGGAATTCCAATTTGGTTTCAAATAATCATTAAATGGATTTCCATTCGTTTCTCACTAGATTTCAATAGAAAGCAGCTTCAAAGGCTTTAAAAAGGCTTTTAGAGGCAGCCCTATCTGATGCGTTCAATAAACATCCACCCCCTAATGTTAATTTTTTTTCGGGCCCTGGACTATTTAATATTAGGCGGGGTGGGCAGGGAGGGGACATCGTTTAATATTAGAGGGAAGCAATCAATTTTGGGTTTAGGGTTTAGGACTTTGGATTCAAGACATAGGGACCAATGAAGCATAGTAGTCCGGAGACTACCTCGGAATGTTGGCGACAAACCAAAAGCATGTGCAGGCACACCAGTGGACGAGCTTGCAGCTTCGTTCGCAGCAGTGGCTTCGTAACTTTGAGCAAGATTTCAACAAAAAATGGTAAACCAAAGACGTGCAATTGCCTGAGATGGTCGATGCAGCAGATTCGGAGCCGACATGTTAGTCCCTCAGCCAGGTCTTCATATGTATTCAGAATCCTAAAAGTGCTTGGGCCTTCTTCGTTCTTAAGGGTTTAGGGTTTAGGGTTTAGAGTAATCCTAATCCTCCTTTGGTCAGAAGGCTACATCCGCAGGATCCCCGAAGCCGCTGTATGGCCTCACCCCTGTCACTCACTTGTGCTTGCTAAAGGTTACGGGGACCATTCATAGGGTATGATATAGGGACTACTATGTATACATTGTACACCGACTAATTTATACATATACATATACATGTACATGTACATATATATATATATACACACATAGAATTGGGGATCCTATCCCCAATTCCCTACTTTGCGCTAGGAGTATGGCCGGCCCAGACTACCTTCTGTGGATGCAGGAAATCTTGCACCACCCTATATGCCATATACCCCAGGACCTAGGATCTAGGCCTCACAGTTCATGGAGGATCCTAAAGTGGTGCAAGATGTCCTCCCTCCACCGTACCACGATCTCCAGGCCTTTCCGTGGTGGAGGGGGATGTCCAAACAGGGGCTTCGTTTCCGAGTGCTCCTGTCCTCCGCAGGGATCTCAACATGATTGAGACGTTTTAGGATTTAGGGGTTTAGGGCTTTGCAGGTGGCCAGGGCCATGAAGTGCTTTAGGAGTCCCAAAATATATACATTGGACCCTTTCTTCCAGAAATGGAGGCGTCTCTCAAGAATAGGTGCACCCGTGTGGACGCCAAGGATATGAATTCAAATGGAGATTGCAAGGATCTATAGGATGTGCAGTAAACTCTCCACACAAACTTACTCAGAAGTGCTCCGATGGTGTGGAAATGGCTACATCATTAGCCAACCCAAAGCCATCACAAGTCTATGACAAACCGTTTTGACTCCTTATAAATAATTGCTAACTTGCCATCTTTGCATGGAATTGAGACATGCTCATTTCTGATAATTAGGGTCCCTCTACATAACCACATAATCTGGTCTTTGTTACAGGAAATCTGGTTTGAGACACATGAGCCAGTCTGACCCTAATGACCCCTATAGTAGTCCCCTGTATAGTCCCCCATAGAACCCACCCTTTAGGAATTTAGTCTATAGCCCATATAACCCTAATCCCTCTTGACTACACTATAATCCAATGTTCCATTCGATTTTTCCATTTCTTTTCCATTCTCCAGTATTGGGTGGCAATACTACAGTAAGACTAAGCAACGACTGAGGCCCGGTCCAGCGCTCTTCGCCGAGTCATTCCCTGGCAGCTTTCAAACATGAAAATCCCCACAATCACCCATTATTACCCCATATCATCCTATATTACCCTACATTGTCCTATAATGGTTTATATAGGGTAATAAACTACTAAAATGGGTAATATAGGGTTAAGGCTTAGGGAGAATAACATCCAAAAGAGCGGGCCCTAACCTTCAGAAAGCCCCCAACCCCCTCTGCAAGCCCTAAACCCTAAACCCTCTACTCTACAAGCCCTGCATAAACCCTGCAGAATCACAAAAAGGCAAACGACGTCATCGCAGCATCTTCTTACCCTCTGATTTGTTGCATATCCCGGCCAGCCATAGACTCCCAATTCATTGCTTAGCAACTCTTCGTTTCGAGTCTCTACGGTTTTAGTTCTAAACCCTTTGCCTGGAGGCGTGCTAGTCTGGGTCTGGGCAAGCAGATTGTCCATCCTTGGCACAGACCCAAACTCCCAACCCCTCCTCCATCTCAGAAGGTCTTTTGGGGGAATGCAGCGGGATTTTGTTGGGATTGGTGAGGAATGTGCAGGAATTTCATATGGATTGTGAGGATGCTTCTCAAACTCAACGGTCCGGCCGGTTTCATGTTATACTGGCGAGTTCGGTGTTGAGGGTGCTTGCGTACATGCTTGGGGTTTGACGGGCGTACGGGAAGGGTGCAATACGGAAGTTGGGCTGGCAAGCCATCTGAGCAAGCATGCTGGCAGAAACTTCGCCAAAGCACTCACACCAAAAGAGCTTGCTGTAACGTAGACAGTGATGTTCGCTGAAGGGTAGTGCTCAAGCCGAAGGGTTCAGCTGGCAGCTGCCGGAACATGGCTGGCAGAAGCGAGAACTTACACGGACGGCTCTGCATTGCACATTATATTGGGGTAATATTGAGGTTATCTTGGGGTTATATAGGGATAATGGAAAAGAGAATGGAGACTATAGTATAATAGGTTGTATATATATGCTACCCCCCCCATGTACCTACCCTTTGGGCGCACCATATATATATATTGGGGTTATATCAGGGTTTGCCAGCTTTATGCACACAACTACAGCCAAGGTTCTTCAGGACAAGCCTCTCCGCGTCCTGGATGCCCGCACAACCGCAGAACAGCCCACAGAATTTAGACTCCCGGAAACTAACATGGAAACCCAACAAGGGCCCTATAAAGACTACAGCCCTTCTGAAAGGGGACTATATGGGTTTCCATGTTAGTTTGGGGGAGTGTAGACTTGCGCTTTTCACTGGTGGTGGGTAGGATGTGAGGTGATGGCGTTTACGGACTCTTAGAAAGGATGTTGTGGGGACTTCCTCTGCGATCCAGTCTTCCATTCCACCTCACCATGCTAAACCCTAGATAGCAGCTTCCATTTTCTTTTCCTTTATCCCTATATGATCCCATCTACCCCTAGAAAAACCCCATATAACCCTAAAACCGATGATCAGTCCTGGTGCAGGCTGACGGTTTCTCTGCTGCTGGTATTCCTGATTGGCCGGACTGCGTTGCTTCGCGCAATGAAAGTCACGCTTTCTTGCCCGGGGTGGATGCGGGACGCTCCATAAACGGGCTCTCTGTATATGCACAGTATTTGTCTTTATATTCACACCATACTCTAAGTATACCCGTAACAAACCCATAGTAGTCCCCTATAATCCCCTGCATGAGCCCCTTGAAGGAGTTGATTTAGACTGCGCATACGTTCCCCACAGCGTACTTGCTTGTTCCTACCATTGGGGTAATATTGGGGGTTCTATTGGGGTTGTCATGGAGAAGAAAAGGGAAACTGTAGGGATTATAGGGTATATATTGTATATAACCAATTATAGTAGTTGCCATTTTCTTTTCCATTATCCTTATATAGCCCAAATATACTATGGTAGTTGCCATTTTCTTTTCCATTATCCTTATATAACCCCAATATACTATAGTAGTTGCCATTTTCTTTTCCATTATCCTTATATAACCCAAATATACTATAGTAGTTTCCATTTTCTTTTCCATTATCCCATTATATACCCTAATATATACCCTATAATCCCTATATAACCCCTTTATAACCCCTATGCTCCCTGTAGTTTCCATTTTCTTTTCCATTATCCCAATATAACCCTAAACCCTAAACCCTAATATTACCCCATATACCCTAATATATACCCTATAATCTCTATATAACCCCTATATAGTTTCCAACGCAGCTTGTGGCCAGGGCGCGGAGATGCAGGCGGCCGAGATTCGGGTTCTGGCGCTCCTGCTGCAACAGTTATATAGGGAGAATGGAAAAGAAAAATGGAAACTATTGGGATTATAGGGGTTATATAATGGAAAAGAAAATGGAAACTACTATATTATAATAGGGTATATATTGGGGTTATATAGGGATAATGGAAAAGAAAATGGAAACTACAGGGAGCATAGGGGTTATAAAGGGGTTACATAGGGATTATAGGGTATATATTAAGGTATATAATGGGATAATGGAAAAGAAAAGGGAAACTACAATTGTATATTGGGGTTATATTAGGATAATGGAAAAGAAAATGGCAACTACCATAGTATATTTGGGTTATATAAGGATAATGGAGAAGAAAATGGAAACTACTATAATTGGTTATATACAATATGTACCCTATAATCCCTATAGTTTCCATGTTCTTTTCCATTACAACCCCAATATAACCCCTAATATTACCCCAATAGTAGGGAAAAGCATCAGACTAGCCACAGCCATCCAACAGCGCAAGAGCTGGTGCAGGTGACAGTCCCTTTTTTCCATCATCCCTATATGACCCCAATATACTATAGTAGTTTCCATCTTCTTTTCCATTATCCTTATATAACCCAAATATACTATGGTAGTTTCCATTTTCTTTTCCATTATCCCATTATATACCTTATAATCCCTACATAACCCTTTTGTGCTAATGCCATTGCTGGCCGCCGTGGCGGTGGAGGTGGCAGTGGCGGTGGTGGCGGCGGGTGGCGGCGGTGGTGGAGGCGGTGCTGGTGCTGGTGGCGGTGCTGGTGTCGCTGGCAGCGGCGGCGTTCCTGGTAGCAGCAGAGCCGTCTATCTTGCTATCAAGAATGTACTGCATTCTTAAGGCTAACAATAATCAGAAAAGTACTGACAACAGGAACTATGGCAATGATGATAACAATAGTGATGATACAAAAGTCACGCCAACAATCAACTCTCAAGACATAGGAAGAGACAATAAGCCCTAAAGAAAATGAGTGGGGACAGAGCTAGGAGCAAAAACAACATGTAGCAACAGCTGAGGCTTGGTAGCAATGGAACTCAACCAGCTTCATTTTAAAGCGATACTCCTAGGCTGAACCGGTCTTGAGGTTTCCCCACCATCGTAATCAAGGAGCTCATCACTCTAAACCTTAAACCGTAGGCCTTAAGCCCTAAACGGTGGTTGCTCCTTGTCAGGCAAGGGCTTCATGGTCACAACTTGGAAACAAGAGAACTTTCTCTGGCTGGTGGCTGTTTGTAAAGACTCGGGAGTTGCAGCCTTGTAGCAACCCTATATAACCACAATATACTATAGTAGTTTCTATTTTCTTTTCCATTATCCCTATATTACCCCCAATATATACCCTATAACCTCTATAGAACCCCTATAATCCTTTGAGTTTCCATTTTCTTTTCCATTAACCCTAGATGATGTCCGTCAAGGCCATCCCTTTCTTCCTCACTACTTACTAGCAAGTTATAGTCCCCCTTAAGTAGATATATTCTTGGGGTTATATAGGGATAATGGAAAAGAAAATGGAAACCACTATATTATAGTAGGATCTATATTGGGGTTATAGTCCCCCTTAAGTAGATAGAATATGGCTTTGGGCATATTAGGATAAGATCCCCATGTACCCCATATTCTATCTACTTAAGGGGGACTATAAGCCTGAACTCTTTGTTGCGTTAACTCGCACGCAAGCCCAGCCATCGCCTTGTGTGAAACGGACCGCACTTGCATCTGCTGGCAGCAGCTACTATCTGCATACAAGGTCCCTAACCTGTGGAAAGACCAACACGCAGTTTCCATCTCATTTTGCAATTGCTTGTCCATTTAGTTTCCCATTATTGTGGCAGTATCCATATACAACTCCATACAAACCCCTAAATAACCCCTATATGACCCCTGCACAACCTTCTCCCAGCCTTGAGGCCTCAAAGGCATGCCGAAGTCTGCCCAGGGATCAAGCCTCCGTGAGGTCTGTTGCTTTTATATTGAAGAGCCGGTGTAGTGCTTAGAGTACAAGAGCTGATCTCGACATGTCCAAATATTCGGAATTCCTTTCTTTTGATCAATATGAGGGGAATGCTGGTTTCGAAAATGCCCATTTAGGGTTCGGAGTAATGGGGCTCAAAACTGAAGATTTAGGTCAAGCGATGCTCAAACATGTAGTTGCGCATGTTGGGCGTGTGGCAGCTAACATGTGGGGTCTACTTAGATGACTCTCGAAAACGTGGAAAAGCATTGGCACAGCACGGCAAGCCCCACGGAAGAGTCTCCCATACTTGCAAGGTTGAACCCGTGTATGTCTTGTACACCCAGCATCATTACTTACAGGATGTGAGAGTATGGCTATGTGTTCACCAAGAAAATCCTAAGCGTCAACCCAACAGACCTCAATTTGAAATCCAAAGCCCTGCATGAGCTATAGGCTAAACCCATCGTATCCCCCTCAACAAGCCATATAATACTCCCCAAGATATAATCCCCTATGTAACCCCCTTTAAGGAGTTTAGACCCTATAGCTCACATAGACGTCAACTGTCAAAAAGCCTGGCATCCAAGGCGAAGCTGTCAGGTCTGTGGAGCCGTTTCTCGTGCATCTCTCTCATGATCTGCAACCTTGCCTGCAGCAGCCACTTCTTCAATTGGGGGTTTCCCAAAATAGAGGGTGCTCTTGGGGGCCCCTATCCAAAATAAGGTTTCTAATTAGTGTTTTGGGGTATATATGTTCTGTGATTGATCCCAGTAAGATTATCTTCCTTAGATAAAATATCCTAATCTTACTCTTTGTTCGGTACCATGGTATTCCCAAATGAAATGTAATCCAAACTCCTTAAAGCGGGGATATATAGGTGATTATATAGGAGAATACTATAGGGTTTTTTAAGAGGGATACTTGAGTTTAGACTATACCCCCTACAATGCCCCATAATTATAATTCCAGTTTCCATTTAATTTTCCATGTTCTTTTTCATTTGGTTCTCAATTATCATAGGGGAAAGTTGGAACACTGAAGTCCTTAAATGAAATACTACTCATTTCGAATGTGTGCTGTGTCAAAAACCGGACGCTTCGTGTCTGACAGGCCGATTCCGGTCAAGAAGGTCCAAAGCAGACATTGTGGGGCTCTCTCATGAGAATAGTGATGCATGCTGCAACAACTCCTAAGGGATTAAGCCATGGCTGGAACTCAGGCCTTGGAAATACGCTGCAATGCACGGTTTTCAAGGGTGCAGAAATGGCTCGAATGGTGCACGCAGGGTTCCTGCAGAAATCTTCTTCACTGCCTTAATGTTAATCATAGCAATAATGGTAGTAATAATAAGGGGAGTAACTAACAGTGCTGATAAGAATAGTAAGTAAGAATAACAATACCATAACTGTAGTAATAAGTACAGAAACAGGTTCAGGCCGCTGCACTGAAGCTGCTGAAGGGTGCCTCGAACTGTGCCAGGGTCCAGATGGAAAGGAGCTCGACGTCCTGGCGAACAAGGAATCACTCGAATCATGTCGGACCTGGTGCCATTGGTGATGACCGTCCTCCTTCTCTTACTTCTACCTCTGCCGCTGCCGCTGCTGCTGTTGTTACTGCAAAGATGACTACCGCGCAACTAAATGGCTCATCATCATGTTGTGCTTGTTAGTGACCCTTGAGCCTGTAACCTGAAGTGCATGGCGGCCTCGTAGTCAGGCGCATGCTTCTCTGCATGTCTGACAAGGCGAACACAAAGATCTGGCACCCCACAGTTGTCCTTAGTCATAGTCACACATGGGCCATTGCCAAAATAGGGTCCAGTCGAATTATACCCCCTGGACTCATAGAAGCCTTACTACAGGCAGCTGCCAAAATTTAACAAAGAAACACAAATTTGATTCAGGGTGCAGGGAGCTGTCCTTGGGCACACATTAACAGTCCCCCACTAGGCTTTACAGCGCATATGCTAGTCAGACTTGTTACGGCAGCAAAAAGTAAGTTTATGTGGGCGTGGTTCATGGTAGAATGTTAGGAGATACAAAACGAGAGTCGGAAAGTGACGGCAATTCGCAGCACCTAGCTTTTAGCTTTTGTATGCAAGGGTGTATGTGAACTGTGGAAGTTAGATCAGGCACTGACCATGTTGATGCAAATCATAATGGCCACACTTTGCTAATGCTACAGTAAAGTGTCATACTACAACACTTACTACACAAAAGATCATGCGGGACCCTGAACTCTACTCCCTAAGCCCACCCCTGAGCCCTCAATGCGACATCAAAGCCTTCCAACCCCCCAGTCCGCCTTAAGTAGATAGAATATTGGGGTTCTATTGGGATAATGGAAAAGAAAATGGAAACTACCATAGTATATTGGGGTATATAATGGGATAATGGAAAAGAAAATGGAAACTACTATTGTATATTGGGGTTCTATTGGGATAATGGAAAAGAAAATGGAAGCTACTATTTCGGGTTTAGGGTTTAGGGTATAGTCCGCCTTAAGTAGATAGAATATGGCTTTGAGTATATTGGAATAAGATCCCCACTCTGTATATTATAGTATATTATAGTATATTATGGCATATTATAATAGGAGCCGCATATACCCCATATT
>CAJNIZ010042810.1:0-33603 GCA_905231905.1 Symbiodinium pilosum
CGGCGGCGGCGGTGGTGGTGTGGGCTGCGGCGGGGACAGGTGGCTGCTGAAGAATGTGCTCTCAATTCAAACATTATGGCCAATTATGGTTGAGGAATGTTGAGGAATTAGATCATGGCATTCCTCAGCCACGAATGTTTGCATTAGGACTGTCCATGATCACTGCGATTGGCGAGGTGACAATACATGTGCACCAGAAAGATCTGTTCATGGAGGCTTCTGGGATTTTGCGTCAGCTCTGGTACCTGTGAGCAGCTGCAGGTATACATGCAATCCTGGTTACAAGGTCATGAAGAAGCCCAAGGACATGAAGGTTAAGGACGAGAATGATTTTGAGTGGCTCAAGCAGTCTCTGCCTCAGACGGGGGTGCTTATTTCTTGCTACGGGGGTTTCCTTGGTTGTTCTTTGCTTCAAGGACGCGGCTATACTGGAGGACAGAGAATGACCATGCCGTGATCTCCATTGCTGATGTTGATTTCGCCCCTTCCTCATTGCTTTCTGAAGTAACAGAAAAGTGCCGATGAAGCTATGGCTGGATTCTGACCAGATCTACTCATATGAGTACTTGGGCTGCAAAGAGCGGACGCGGCCTAAGACCGTAGCTAGCAACATTGCGTCCTTGAGGCATTAGTTATATGGCAAGTTGTTGTACCGAGGTTGGTAATCACGGCCTTGACCGATCGATGTTATTTGACGCAGTACCGTCCACAGTGCGACGGGTGCTGTATGAGAGGCAGGCTCCACTGCTTGGTAAGAAGTGGGTTAAGAAGCCGAGGTCACAGGCTTTGGGCATGTTTTTCGGCGGCGCGCGCGATGCCCAGCTCTTTTCGGGGTGGTGCTTCCGTCAATTGAACCGGCCGTTCGTGAGGCCTGCTGGCCCTGCCGGGACTGGAAAGACCGAGACAACTAAGGACAAGCATAAACGATTATTGATGGGATGGCGGACCCATTTCCAAATGCAGTCTGACCAACCCGGCCGTTGAACGCCTACTTGTACAGGACATGGGCCGGACATTGGGCATCTTTGTGGTGGTGACCAATTGCTCTGCACATCCGGCAGATTGCTCTTACCATTTGTCATTTGTGTCTATGCGCTGCATGCGACTAGCCTCACTGCATCAGCATCAACCAGGACTGTTGCGGTCGTTTTGTTGCCAGGACCAGCATCGATTCAAGGACATGGCGAAAATCTTCAAAGGATTATGTGTTGCACCCAGCGCCACGTTGCAGCATGGGCGGAAGTGCTCGATTTCACTCAGTCACTTAGTTAGAATTGTGCCGCCCGTGCAGTCACTGACTACAAAATGTCGCGGGCCACGCAAGACTTCTGTTCAAGCAGTCTTTGCTAGCTGGCAATGGCATGTCCTCCGTGACACGATGCCACATCGTGACGTGATCCTCTGCCCCTGCTTAGGGATGGCTAGCCAAGCTGGTTCAGCTGGCCGCTTTCCGCGGATTGTAAGACCACCTGGTCGGTTGCCCCCATCCAATTTTGGGCAATTTAGCGTAGGCAGCTTAAACATCCTGACGCCTCGCTTTGCTGATGTCAGCTATTATCCCTATGTGCCCGATGCTTTCAGACAGTGGAGCTTTCGCAGGCCTTTGATCCTTGAGCGCTTAAGATCGATGGACGTGGATGTTCTGTGTTGCCAAGAAGCTGCAGGGGATGACATCTCGTTTTCGGAGGAGCTGCAGTCATCAGGCTATGAACCTATAGCTCCCTCGGAACCACGCAAAGGCATTGAGAAACCTGTAACTTTCGTGAGGAAAAGCAAGTTCAGCATCCTGGCAGTGGAGCACAGGTCGCGGGCAAGCCTGCTTGCACTGCGCGAGCTTGAAAATGAAGATGTCGACACGGTAGGGAAGGCAGAGCCTGTTACTTTGTTTGTGGCAAACGTTCACCTTCAAGGGGATCCTTCGGCACAGGACGCGCGCAGGTCTCAGCTGGAGTCAGTTTGCCGTCGCTTCCGTAAACTGAGAAAGGACATAGGAGTTGACACAACATCCAGCTGCGCAGTGATAGTAGGAGACTTTAACGAGCTGGCTGGCAGTACGCTGCACCAAGAGCTTCAAGCAGTTGACGATTCTTCTTTCCCGTCTAGACATGGGAGCTGGAAATTCGTGGATTGCTATGGTGGTGTCCCAACGCCACCGGCCACTTTCCGAGCAGCGGGACGAAGTGACCGTATTGACTTCATGTACAGAAGCGAAAACTTAAATGTTGCGGCCCTGCAGTGGCCACTGTCTCTTGACGAGGAAGCGAAGCTTTGCTGGTCCTTTCGCTGGCCGCCTTGGCCTGATCAGCTACCGTCTGAGTGGTATCCTTCCGATCACTTGCCCTTAGCGGCCTCTTTTACCATGAGCTCTTGACCGCTTCGTTTGTGTCCTGCACGCGCTGGAGGAGGTTCACCCCTCACCTGCTATCAAACATGTCCAGGCTTGCGTCCCTACGTCATGGAATGATGTGGATGCATGCTACGTGTGCGCGTGCGTATGTCTCACATCCCTTTGGTGACTGCGTCGCGTAAGTCCGATGAAGTTGCCTCCCCCTATCCCATGCTGTTTCAGAAGATGCTGCGTTACCTGCTGAGGCATGAGCGGCCTTTGGGGATGCTTCGACGAATTCAACCGCATTGAGCTGGAGGTTTTGAGCGTTGTCGCCACTCAAATTGAATCGATCATGCAGGCAAAACCGTCCGGATTTCAGGCAAGATGTTGAGCTGCAGACCTGGTCAGGCAAAGAAGCAGAACGCCAAGACCTTCCTCTTCCCAGGTGAGCCATACCCAATCAAACTCGTGCCGCTCGTGCCTTACAGAAAGCAGTTGTGGCCGAAAGTAGTTTGTATACTACAGAAGGCGGTTTGTCGTCTAGGTCGGTCGGCTATTTCATCACCATGAACCCTGGTTACGTGAGGACCCCAGGTCAACAGGTATCAGATGCTGGCGGTCCTGGTGCTGCTTTTTCATTACTTATTGGTTCTGAGTTGCACCCTTGCATGACTGTCAGCTGAATGGCTTCCTGTGTTGGCGCATTTTTCGAAGTTCAGGCCGGACGGCAAGAGCTACCTGAGAATCTCAAGGTCTTATTTCGGAATGCCGCGGCCTGTCGCGTCTGCAAACTTGGCACAAACCATGTGAGACTTCAAAAGACTTCCAGCAACGAGGTGTCCATGATGGTCCCGCAAGAAGCTCAGCATGACCCTCCGTGTGTCTTGGAAGCCTTGAGGAACGCATCTAAAGTCCAGCCTGAGATGCTCAAGCGATGTAGCAGAGCAGAAATAGATTGCTGGTCCAGAGCATTCTTGCGCGTCAAGGGTCTGCTTAGAACGTAGATCTGTAGATGGTCCATTCCGTTCAAGGCGAAAAAGGTTTTCTTCAGTTGCATAAACCTGGTAACAGCATGCTGGTTTGCGGCGCCTGTTCCCGTCCAGATGCACCTGCACGGTGCAGTCGTTGCTTCGAGGCATATTGTGGCCCTGAATGCCAGCGGAAGGCATGGCCGAAGCACAAGCTGGTGTGCACGCCGAAGAAGGTGCCAGATCCGCAGAGGGCGCAGGCAAGAGGCGACTTGTCCAAGGGCATTCCCGAGCAGCTTGATTCAGAGCTGGCAGAACTTCCAAGCTTTCTTCAGCATGGGCTGCAGGTGACCGAAGCTTTAGACCGCGTCGGAAAACTTGCCGAGTCGCACGACTTGCTGGAGGCGCTGGGCACCGGATTGTCAGCGCAGTTGAGTACTACCAAGAAGGACGGACAAGCTGGTCAAGGTGATGCAGCCAAACTGTCACAAGTCGTTGACGTCCTGTGGCACCAGTGCGGGTGGCAACCTCATGTGCGTGAGAAACATGAATACAGTCTTCTCCATGCCCTTCCTGAGAGCTGCGCCATGGAAGAAGCTTCCAGAATCGCCCCAGAGGGCCCAGGATCGGGTGCATTGCATGCACCGGCCAGGCTTGTCGCCCCGCCACGGCATGAGCAGCGGTTGGTCGGAAGACAGTGCCCTGTCATAGATGCTCAGGGCACGTTGTCCTTGGAAGTGAAAAAACAGCTGGCAAGCTTTTTCAACCCCACCTCGCCCTACCCCTGCATAGTTCGCAATCTGCCTATCTTTCCTCGAGCTGTCGACTGCTGGGACGTGGAATACCTCTGTCAGCACATGGGCTCGCAGCTGTACCATACCTTTGCCTCATCACAGTCCATGAAGCGCTTCGCTTATTCCTTTGAAAGCCGTAATGAAGGAGGCTACGAGCCAAGTACTATCGCAGAGGCCCAGAAGATGACATTTGCAGAGTTCGTGCGGAAGCAGCAGGTCAACGAAGATGGTAAATCTTACTATTTGCAAACGCCCGTGCTGCGATATGAAGGTGGTATTGTTACCTCAGCCAAGTTTGATGAACAGCTTGAAGCTGATTTGCACACTATGAACAGACATCTCGTGCACGAGCTCGCGCAGTTGGGAGGTTTTGGAGAGCTTTCGCGCAACCAGCTCTTCGTCAGTTATTCGGACTTCTTGACAGCAGTGCATTACGATCAGCAGCACAACCTGTACCTGCAACTGCGTGGATGCAAACGGTTTTTGCTGTTTGACGTAACATGTGCGCCTGCCATGTACCCATACCCGGTGCACCACTCACTGGACCGCAAGGCAAGGGTAGACTTGGAGAGTCTTGACTTGAACACGTGGCCCAATGCCCAGGCTTTGGTTGGTCGTGGAGTGGATGCTTTGCTTTTGCCCGGTGACATCCTGTTTCTGCCAATGAGTTGGTTCCACCATGTGCACAGCATAGGTGAGGAAAACGTATCCCTCAACTGGTGGTTCTATGATTCTGGGGGTTTGTTTGATCCTGCCAAAGTGTGCTGGCCTCTCTCAAACATTTCCCTGGTTGAATTTTCCAGGCACATTGAATATTTTATTGCTGAGCAATTGGGGCCCTCACTCGTCGGGGCGTTCATGAACTGGTGGCTTGGTACAGGGTCTGGCCCAGGGCAGAAGCTTCTGGCAGACCGCTGGCGTATGGTCCGAAATTATGTTCTGTGGCAAATGTTGAAGCTCCCGCGCTGCTCATCCAAGTTTGTTTTGGCAGCTTTGGATCCCAAGAGGTGGATGCGCCTAGATTCGCAGCCACACGCTCTGAAAGCTTCGCAGGGGCTTCGCGACGAACACAAAGTTCCAGAACTGCTGACCGGCCTGGATGAGCTTGCACTTGGCGTGTTTCACAGTCGCATGCCTGCCTTTGCATATCGAGTTCTAGGACGCGCAATCGACTGCATTTCGCGGCACAAGCTCCGCTTCTTCCTAGAGTGCTGTGAGGAAGTTTTGGTGACGCTGCGCGACTTCACAGACTGGGGCCAGCCCATGGCAGCCCCACGTGCTCGGCCTGATGGTGGTAAGGGCTTCCTCTTTGAAAGAGAAGAAGCGCGGAAAGCACCTGTGGCTATTCTACGAACCTTGGGAGAACTCTGTGACCTGGCTGAGGCTCGATATGTGCGGGTAACAACTGTGGACAACGGCTTGTTTGCAAACTGGCTGCAAGTCCTGGACGCTTGCTACTTTGCCACAGTCACGGTTGAGCCTGATTGGATAATTACTGGGCAGGAGCGTGAGTTCAACTATGGTTCTGTGGGGGATGATGTGTTTCATGGCCTGTTCAAGCAACTCTCGGACCGGGTTGGGGCATGCGAGCCGCGTGAGCCGCGATTTGACGTCACACACAGATTCAACTTTTTGTTAGTAAACGTGTTCCGTGGACAGTTCCTGCGCGGACCCTCAGCGGCGAAACGCCGAGAAGAGTACGCTGAGGTGGCGAGCCAGTGCCTGCAGCCGTGCCCAGAGGTGCTAAAGCTGCGCGATCGGATCCTTGAACAGCGTGGCCCTGGTGTTCTGATTGGCGTGCATAAGCGCGTCGATAACCCAGGAACGGCACGCATGCAGCTTGAGCAACGCATGCTGCGAACAGAGTGCTACATCGACGCAGCGCTCAAGTTGGTGCACAGATACAGCCAGCATGGAACACCCACAGTTTTTCTGGCGACTGACGATGAGCCTGCAGTGTCTGCTTTCCGGGCAGCATTCGGACAACATCTGATTTTAAATGAGTCAGCGAAGCGAACTGAGGGTGGCATCAACGACTCGCGCTTACCCAGAGAAGTTCACGGCCAGCCGACGCGCCTGACCATAGCTGATGCCAGGGACTGCTTAGTTGATGCGCTCGTGCTTGCCTCGTGTGACGCAGTCATTCACGCTGACTCGAACGTCAGCATTGCTGCGGGCATTATGAATCCGAAATCTGATGTCTATCACGTTCGTGATCTAGTCACGGCTCAGATGGAGGGTGGAGCATGGCCGGGCTACAAGCGCTGCAGCTTGCCATTCTAAAGAATAAAAAGATCTTATCAAGAAGTGCTGCATTGGACTGTAGCAGGAGCGAAGGAGGTCGTGTGGGGCTTGCAGATCTTGACAGCTTTGCAGACACTTGCAGATATCATCCGACTGTTTATCAAGTAGCAAGATCATTCTGCAGCCGCAACTTGTTTGACCGAGGAACCGTGAGACAATCATGCGGGTGAAGTTGGCCTCAGCACCCTTGCAGCAAAGATGCGCCTACCTTCTCAGGCAATGCTAGCCATGTTGAAATGCAGGTTGGATATTCCTACATGGATATCCTTGGCAAGAAGTGGACAACCCAACTGCATCTCATTGCGTCTCTTTTGCTTGACCTTGAGCCACAGAAATCATCTTGCTGAGGTTCAACATCCTGTACGCACTGTGTGAGCAGCAGCTGAGTCATGCTGGCTGAGTTTGTTGCAGATTGAGCTGCACAGTGGAGTTGTTGAATATGTCAACCGTACGAAGGCAAACAGCGACATTACGACTTCGGGCTGAGGAACATTCTGAGCGTCCTGCGCCAGATGGGTCCTCAGTATGATGTACAAAGCGTGGATTGGTTTGAGTAGCACGACCCAGGTCAGGGGCGGTGAAGAGAGGAGAGCCATCAGACGCAGAGGAGGAGATGCTCTTTATGCGCACTGCTGCCACTCAAAAGCTGCCTTTCTACATGGAGCTGGGCAAGGTCTCTTTGCCAACCTAAGGTCAGAGACATGAACTTGTCAAAGCTTATCGCGGATGATGTCATGCTCTCAGAAATGGGTTCACCACGTGTCAAGCAACCTGGCTGAGACGGCAGATCCCATTTTGTGTACCAAAGACGCCTTCAAGGTGCCGCTGTTCATGGCGTTGCTCAAGGACTTGTTTCCGAAGGCCGAGTCATGCCTAGCTAGCACTCAGGATGCTCGGAACATCTCGGATCCATTTGCTAACACAGCGCCAGGTAAACAATCCCCCCAAGAAGACTTATGACAGCCTCGAAGCCGCAGCACACAACTCAGAACATCTTCACGAGGGTGTGTACATGGGGGCGAAAGACGCGCGCATGCTCTCATAAAGGTCGCTTTGCTGGCTGAGAAGGAACGGCTCTTCGGAAAGGATGGCTGCAACCGCTGCCGCTGCTGTTGGATGCTACTGGTATGTGATACTACATCATTATTCTTATTGTTATTGCTATTAGTATTTTGTATCTATTGGTCATCTACTGCTGGCGCTGACTACACCTTGGAAATTGCTTTGCGGCCTCGTGCATACTGAGAGTGCCCTGTAATTTCAATTGCTCGAGGACACCTGGTTGCTAAAAATCGTGCAGCTTTATGAGCGTTGCCTTCAGAGATTTCAAGACTTGGTAAAGGCAGCACATGATAACAGCCCAGCTCCACTCAGGATTTCCTTGGTGCGACATGGCTTCATGCTGGTGGGTGCGGGGCTGGTCATCAAATTGAGCCTGCGGCGCCATGCTTTGCCGCTGCAAAGCTGCTGCACATCAGGTAAGCTCTTCAATACGGCGTAGTCTAAGCTTTCAGGTCCAACGTTGTGCGGGAAGTCGCGCATCATGCAAACGCTCACAACGGCGATGACAGAGGTTGGAGGGTAAGACAATGAGCTTGAATGCGGGTCAAAATTTTGCAGCAGCCCTGTCCTTCATGGTCTTGCTGGCCGGACCTGCAATGTTTTCTCGAGGATTCCGAGAAGCCTCTCCCTCACAAGCTCCAGGTGATGAACCCTAAGGCATCGGCAGTTGGAACTTGTAGCCAGGTCGGCTGGAACTTGGCGCATGCACATGGCAGGCGATCACAGATGCCCAAATGTATGGTGTGAAGGATCCATCCAGTGGACGCCTCAGCACACTCGACTCCAACAAGAATCTTGCACCCCACCGTCCCACCGTGCATTTCGAACTTTCGGAGCGGGCGTTCAAAGAATGCCCACAGCAGGTGATGAGTGGACGCCAGGTGTGCCAGCCACTAAGTTGTCGAACGAGCAGGATTGCGCAGGCTTTTCAATGCGCTTCAGCAAGCAGATGGCAGCAAGTCCAAGGTTTGCATCAATTTGGCAACAACGCAACAACCGCGCCCTGAAGTACCACACTTGGATTGTTTGTCTAGTCCTCAGTCCTCCATAATATGCAGGGTCTTCAGGATCTGAAGACCGTCCCGTGAAGTCAGGTGACGGGCCCATTGATGCTATCTGGATAGAGAACCTGAACACCGTCCTGGACGACAACAAGAGCCTTGCTTGACATGTCATTTGCCAGAGGCTCGAAAAAAAGCGGCTGCTGTGGGGGCCCTTTGTATGTTACCTACACAGTTATGGCCCCTCTGTAGGCTTGAGTTGTTCCAAGTCACGCAGCTAAACTTTTCAGAGGTGAGCCAGGCCCGCTTCAATGTAGCACTTATCCCGCAGCGTCGCACTCGACCTTTGTTGCCCGCCCTCAAAGTGCGGGCAGAATTTGCCAGCAGTGCCACATTGCCCAGCCGCACGCCGGGCCAAACCACGGAATAGAGCCCGCAGAAAGTATCCTGTCCACCCCAAAGTACTTCACAGGTTCCCTGCGCTGCCCGGTGCCCCAATCTCTCCTTATCCCTGGAGTGCCCAACCCCAAAGCAGAACTATGAAAAATGCCACCCCATCCCACCACTCTAACAGTAGTGGTTGTGATAATAGTGAACGAGTGTACAGTTGTCATGTCTGCAGGGTGGGGCAACTTTATAGAATTCGTTTGCTGATACATGCTCTATATTGTTGCTGGATGCATTTGACGATGCCCTGTGGCCGCCAAAGTAAGGGTGGGGATGTTCAAAGTAGATAGCTGGTGTACTTAAGCGTGGCCTTGGAATCCACGGCCATGGAAGGTTATCAGCCAGTACAGGGAGTATGTACAGCTTACTTGTTCGCCAGCTCTTTGCTGAAACAGGCTCATCTTGACATCCCTTGACAAAGCAGCATGCCAAAAACTGGGGTAATGATCTTAAAGCTTTCTGCTAACTAAGAACCCCACAGGCCGTCAGAGGCTGGATCTTAGACAGCGCATCGCGCCAAGCCGAGGATCTTGACTCTGGCGAACAACGACCTTGGCCTCAATGTTCATGTGCTTCAATGTGCTTCATCCTGTGCATGTTTGCACGCCTGATGAGCTGGCCGAGGATCGCATTCCAATGACTGACAACTGCCGCATTGTGCGCCGCTCTTACTTTGCTCTTGGAGCATCTTACGGTAGCGCCCAGAACATATCGGTGCCGTTCAGACTGCTGATATTTTCGTCCCACTGCCATGGCTTAGAGTCAGAACGTGGTTGTTGATCGGACAGGGAGGTCCGCGATTTTGCTGGCGTTTTCCGATTTTTTTCACTGTGAACCTTCCGGTTTATCAAAGCTCAGAAGCTGAGCAAGCCCAAGCAACATGAGCAGATCGTGGAGAATTCCTCCACAGCAGAGCACAAGCAGGAAGGAGACATAATTGACAGAAGCAATTCCACACTGACAACCTGCGAATTATTTTCGGACCCTTCCGAAGCTTTGTTCCCTGTGGGCAGCTTGGTCATTGCAAGCGTGTACGCACAAGTCATGTTCGGCTGCAGATACGCCCCCTGTTCTGAGTTTTGGCAGCCTTTCCACCGTTCTCATGACATCATGGACAGTGGCAGGTTTATTACGGCATTGTCTGAGGTTTGAGGTGGAAAGCCTGAGGAATGCATCTCCCGCAACAGTCCCGGCCTCTGAATCAGTTCCCTTGCCGCAAGCATCCAAGCCCGGAAGATTCTGGAAGGTTTCCCGTGCCGGCATCATTTTTGTCTCCACAACAGACCTGGGCACAGACCCCAGCAGATGGTATTATGTCTGTAGTCCTCGAGAAGCAAATCGCCACTCAGGATGGGAGCCAATTATGGAGTCATGGTACATGCAGCGCCTGGACATGGGCAGCCCGCCTTCAAAATGGCATGGATCAACACAGGGGAATGTTGCTAGCTGGAAGACCTGCACCCACAGTCACACAGTGACACGTCATGCATACTGTCGCTTGTGAGATGGGGTTTGCTCAGGGAGTCATTTGTGTCAGAACGGTCAGTATGGTCAGTGCATCGCGAGTGGCGCGATTGGCATTTGAACACTGTTTGGAAGCAACTTACCAGAATTGGATCTGCAGCCGCAAGACACCTGCGAGCGCCTCCAACTTGTGCCCAGCAGTCAACAAAAGGCAGATCCTCGAATCACACCCTGCGCCACCAAGAACGTCGTATGACTTCGTGTGGGCTAGCACCCAACGCATGGGGATACGTGTTGTGGAGCAGCTGAGTCTTTGCCAGATCCATTCGCTGATCACAGGTGTTTTGCACATTTGTTTGCTTCATTCCTCTAAGGTATCAGCAGGCACCAGGAGGCGCAGCGTACCACCTGCATAGAAGTCCAACCAAAAAAGAGAGTCTGGCCAGGTTGAGGTGATCCGAGTTGCAGTGGACAGCTGGCTTAAGGTTCCTCCTCCTGATGGCGGATCAGCTGTGGATTTCTTCGCGGAAGCCTGAGAAAATGCAACCAGATGCACGCGTGTTCTGAACTCTGCATTTCCGTCCGAGGACTGGCTTTCCCGCAATCTCAAGTCCTTCATGTCAACAAATGTCTAGAGCTCAGCAAGGAATTTCCACTGGATCTTACTCTCAGCGTTCGGTGAAGCAGTATGTGACGTTGTGCTGGGCCGCGTCCTTTCGGTCATCTACTCACACCCATGACTCATGCACACCGCTTGCCCCCGGATGGCCAATCCTCTGCACAGCAGCTCAAGTCTGCAAGCCGACGTGGAGTCATCTGCCCAAGCGCAAGCGCTGACATGCTCTCATAGTCATGGTTTGGGCCAGGATGTTGTGGGATTTCCTATTCTGCGAGATGCCTGCTTTCACGCACTTGTTTACGCGAATCAGGAGCTGACGTCCAAAAAAAATATTTTGCCAGGCACAGGGCTGCCATTCCCAAAGAAAAGTAACTATGGAGCTGTTACGGTACGTAGGTGATTCGAAGTTGGATCCTTGCGAGAGTGCGTGCACAGAAGGTATTGTGCTTTGGGGTATCGAGTCCATTCTGATGGATTGGTCAGGCAATGCTACGCATGTTCACACTCAAGCCGCGGAAGCCTAACCCCAATAGGTTCCCCATTGCATAGGGTTCGTCTGTGTCAAATACATAAGACGACCCAAACGGACACAAAGTTGGCGAAAACATGCAACTATAATTTTGCATCGCACGCAGGAGCATTTCCATCCAGCTTTGCGAATATGATTATGCTTGAGTTGACACTGCTTCCGCTTGCAAGCAGCTTCTGCCAAACGATGAGGACCAAGGTCCGTTTTTACATGCCCAATGTTGTCGCCTCTTCGTGACCCTTTTTTGGTTCTAGACCGGGGGTGTTGCTTGTCTGTTAGGGGCCAGGAACCGCTGGATTTGCTGGTAAACACCACGGAACTTGGGGTTTCTCCAAAACGCGGTTTGTCCCGGCCCTGTTTTCACACACATTGACACTATGGCACGCTGCGCTGCCGAGCTGCAGCTGGGCTTATGCAACAAACGGGGCAAATTCTGAAGCTTCACAGCCAACTCACCACTGTGGGTTTGATCTGCGGAAACCAGTGGCGGAAGTCAGCGCAAAAATGATGAAGGCAACTCCTGTAGAATACTATCCCCGATGATTTTGGAATTTGATCTGCATTTCCTGAAAAGCGTAAAAACCGTGGAGTGTGACCCCAAGAGATGAGGTCTCTCTCCGCAGAACATATCCCACAGAGTTTGCACACTGCTCGGGAATAAAAAGTCAAGTCAAGTGTATTCGCCAATTGATTGACTGTACTTCGAGCGGAATCAACCTCACGTAGAAAGTGCACGCGCGCCCCCGAGGTTTTTAATGCAAGTTGTTGTCCAGCCCAAACTGACTAAAAGGTAGTATTCAACGTCAGTTATATATAATTTGCTAGGAATCACCTTAACCTAGGTGTAAACCGCTTTGGATGAGGTGAAGTGCAGGAATGAACAAATCCAGCCGATTTCAGGTGTAGGAACGCTTTCTGTCATTTTCTGGTGCTTAAAGTCAGATTCATAATTAATTCAATTGAGAATGTTTCTGAGCATCCTACCAAAAATTAGATTTCCCATGGAATTCATGCCAAAATAGTTGAAGAGGTGATTTTATTTGGAGCCTGAAGCCGCTGAATAGGATTGTAGGAGGAGACGGACTAAACAGGCATCAAAGACCGGCACTGGATGGCTGTATGGTTCAGCACGCGCTGCGGCAGGTAGCACCATCAGTAAAGGTCCAGAGTTCCAGCTGCACATTCGTGAAGGGCTTGAGGCTTTAGAGTTGCAAGTCAGCAGCTAACGTCGAAAGCGTGGCGGGCTGAAAGGGTCTGACCCTCAGTCTCGTAAGCATCCGACGTGATACCGTGAGGTGTGTCCACCAAACCGAGCTACGGAGAGAGCTGCCTTCTCCCCACAACCAGATTCCGGAACACCGTCTCTGGCAGCCTTTGTGCAACTGCACTTCCTGGAACTGGGTCGAAGTGCCCGTCACCATGATGGACTCCCTTGACGAGACCCTCTAGAGATCTGCTACTGCTACCCTTCAAGCACCAAAGGGCATCCCAGTCTGCTTGTCTGGACTCCTGCGCCTCAGAAATGCGGACCGTCCAGAAGTCGCTCGAAGCAGCCATCCTCACTGCCCCCTCACCAGCAGAAGTCGTGAGTCGTCCTTTGTGTGCGCGAAGCCTCCGTTCAATTTGGCGCTGATCGGTGCCGAGAGCAGCCATCTTTATGGAGGATGCATCATTCCCCGGATAGTCTAGTGCACGTGAATCTTCCCTCCTTCCGCAGAGTAAAAAGCTACATCTGCCCTCGCCCATCAATCATCGCCTGATCTAGGAACGCGGCCATGATTATGGGAACAATTACAAAATCCGACCTTGTCAGAGGAGGAAGGCATATCTTTTCACATCTTCTCGCGGAAACCAAGGAGTCAATTATCATCACCAATGTCCTAAACCTGCTATCCGCTTCGCTGCGCATGCACGTGATTGTCAACGAGGCATTGCTGGCATGCTCTTTCTGGCCTTGCAAAAGCAAGGCGAAAGCTCACAGGCTGTGCAGGAAGCTGCTTGTCTTCGAGTTTTTGCCCGGGCCGCTGAAGCCAGCATGTATAGTCTGTATTCGAGATGTATAGAGACAGGCATACTCCATCGCGCACACACCTCAGCACTAGTCCGCAGATCAATTTTGCAGTTCCGTGTAGCTCAGTCACCTCTGCCTATCAGGTGGGGAATGGGTGGCCTGCTTGAGCAAGAAGCGCGCAAGACCTTCCACGCCAAGCTTTGCAAACTTCTCAATGAGCCATGATATATATGATATGTAGCAGGAGCCAAAGCCAGCAGCGCAATACAAATCACCAAGTATCACAAGTCAGGTGATGTGATGGGTGTCGTGCAAGTCTTAGCCAGCTCGCACTGAGGCATGCATTGTGAATTTGTCTAGCGCTGCATGAATTTCACACTTTACTACGCTTCGAGTTGGGCTCAGGCCGGATATGGCCAGTACGTTCCGCCATGCCAGGATGGCGAGACGAACCGGCCTCAGAAATTTGGACTTTCCAAGGTGCAAGTGTTGGCCAAGCAAGTATGCAAGCCAGTATGGCATCAGATGCTTCAGGATTTTTGAGTACGTCCCAGATCCTACGGACAAGTCTCGGCCGTGGAAGCTTTGGGCGCCTGCGGAGTGGAAGGCTTCAAGAATTTGTCTGACTTTACAGCAGAGTACTATCCGGGATTTCGCAAAAACTTAGCACGACATGCTGGCTCGCTGCGAAAACCGAGCACTCCTGTTCTCCGAACCTACAGCAAGCATAAGATCCCATGATACAAGTAGCATTGCTGTCAAATTCTGTCGACAGGTTCCAAAGCTACTGCGTTTCTCCGCGCGCAACTTGGAAAACACTGAATCGGCGTTTGAATTAACCGTTACGCTCAGACAAATCGTCAGGCATTATTGATTCCCACCATGGATTCATGCCGTGCTGAACTAAGACTCATTTTGCGTAATGTCTGCGGATTGTCATCATCATGGCATGATGTGGTTGCTCGGTGCGATGGCTTAGGCGCTGAGTACATGATTGATGTCATTGCGAAGCAGGAGATGACGAAAATACCTCCAAACTACAGGCGTAGTGAGATCGCAGAAGCCATGCCTTGGCAAATCCATTGCAAGTTGTGTGCAGAGAGGTCATCACTCCTGGTGGGCTCTGCAGGTCTTTTGCAGATGGAGCAGTTTGTGCCTATGATTATGCTGGGCTCGTGCAGGAACTGCAAAGACGTCAACAGCCAAGATGTTTCTCAACAAGCCTATCGCTTAGTCTCTCATGTCGATCATGCGCACCTGATGTTCTTACTCCCGCTGTCGCCGAATGCTCGCGGAGGTATCCTTTGGATGTCATGCTTTCCAAGCGCATCAATTTCAGCAGCGTGGGATGATCCTGTTAACAAGCTGCGGTGCTGTTGCATGCTGCTGCCTCTTCTGTTTGATATCGGGCGCCAACCTGTTTTCAGCTTTCCCATCATCCGGGCTGCCTCTTCTGTCCGAGTTCCCTGGCAGTTTCAAGACACTTGCCAGGCCACGACGCCGCTTGGCCTTCAGCGGTGAACCTGCCGCGTTGAAGTTCTCCGCGGGTGCTGCGTTGCAATTGAATTTGGGCTTCAGCGCAGGGCAATCGAAGGAGAAGTTGAGCGCAAGACCGGGAAGACTTTTTGCCCGAGACAGCCTGATTGCTTTGCTGTGTCTGATTGATGTAAAAATCTAGGTCCTTCTGCTTCGCTTTTTCGCTTTTTGCAGCCAAGGCCCGGAGGCAAACAGCTGACGGTCTTCCTGGACGATGTCGACGTCTGAGAAACATTCCAGTACATTCCATTACAATTTGGCATCTCCTGGATGTTCTCAGAGTCCGTTGTTTTCCTAAGGCTTTATAATGGAGTTTAAGCATACCAAGAGTCCAAAAGAAGCACAGTTGATTAGTTGGAATTATATACTTTGACTTCCTGCAGCTGGGTATTATTCGTGTGGTCTCTCACAGGCTAAGTCTTCCAAATGATGCCCCCTAGTCACAGACACTTTTTCTAGGTGATTTATTATCATCCTTAGGGAGGGACATGCTTAAATCTTGTGGTGAGCGATCATGAATATGCATTGGCTGCCTCTTCACGTCATGCTGAGCTATGGCGGTCAATGTGTCTTGTAAGAGGACTTAGGGACGCTTATACCTACCCCGAGAGCGGACGGGCGCTCTTTTTCTCAGGGCCCCTGCAGTGCCGCGACCTTCTAACCAGTTAGCGAGTGCTAATTTTGTGGTGAATACATGTTGTAGTTGTTGGGGATTTGTAGGGGGGCCTGGCACTGGGGAAGGAAAAAGCAGCTGCATGAAATGGCCATGTTAGGCATCAATGCCGCTGGTCAACAAGTGGGGGGACCAGGCTGGAAGCTTATTGAGGCAAGGTGCCGGGCAAGACTCTCGCCTTCTGGAGATGTCAGGTGACTAATGAGCTGACCCGGCAGCTCATTGAGATCTGGCCTCAGAATGCCTTTCTGGTCATATTTGTTTTGCACCGGAAAAGGGGAGTGAACAGCATGAGCTGGTCAGGTTCAGTGGCTTCTACTTTCTTGATCGAGACAAGCGGGGCGAGTTCAAGAAGATCGAACAGCTCAAGTGCCTCCGAGAGCTGCCAGAGGAAGTTTCTGCAAACGAGCCAGCTCAAGGATTTGACGCGTTCTCATGGAATCTCTCGCCCTGCCGCTCGTGTGGCTTCCTTGGCAGAGGGACCACGCATATGCCATCTCGTCGCAAGGCACACACAACGCGATGCTGCCAAAAATTGACCCGATGGCATAATGCGGCTATGGCAGTTGCAACGGGGCAGTGGGCACGCCGGGGCTGGCATGTCCCCCTGTAGGTTGGGGGGTTCTTAACGTCTGCTGCATGGTACCGTGAATTGCAACACATTGCAATGGCCACCTGACTTTCAGGCTACGATGAAGTATGCTGAAGCTGCTGTGAATTTTCTCGTAGATTCTGCCATGATCTCTGTTTTGAACGACTCTTAGTATGGGCTGATCAAGCTCAGATGTGGCAGTGATGTCAGCTCCTACCTGCTAGCAGATACAGTGCTGTGCATCCGGAACCAAGGGGTCCATCATAGTTCGCGGTCCGCTGATATTTCCATGAGGTACTTGGCAGCCATGGCACAACCTGGAGGTGGACGAAATGCAGGGTCCTCATATTGTTTATGTAAGTTGGCGGCCAAGGAACTTGCTCCCAGGAATGAGGTTCTTTCATTGGCAAGCCAGCTTCCTTTCCAAGAGCACCTTTTTTCGCGACTGTTGCGCACATTTGTGCTGGTTCGTTGTTCAGCTGCCGCGCTAAGAGCTAGCAGCTCCATGACAAACGATGCGGAAAGGGGGCAACATGGGGCAAGTGTCTGCCCGAACAATATGGTAGCCAGCTGCTTCTTGAAACTTGGTGTGTTGATGCCTTCCTTGCTGCTGGCCATGAGGGTTTTAGAGACATGACCCGTGCTATCGGTTTCCCATCCTTAGATATGCATGGTGTAAGTGTCCTGCTGCCAGTGACACTGTCATGTTCAATTCGCTTTTAGGTTGTATTTTTGGCTGCTGGCCGAAAATGAACGCTTTGCGCCATGGATTTCCCAAAACCTGCGTATTCTTGCCGTTGCTGGTGCTGGCGGCCAGCGCTGTGCTGCAGAAGCCCAGCATAGCGGGAAAGAGCGTCTACTTTGTTGTCACAGATCGGTTTGCCAGGAGTGGTGCCAACAAGGACCAGCTAGGCCATGCTGTAATTACAACATGCAAGCTCCGCGTGACAAGGGCATGGAAGTGTTGATTCTCAGCTAGGACAACTATGAGTTTTGTGACCTTGCGACCATGCCAAATCCCCTCCTTCCAAATGGGGGCGCCTGGTGCAATGGTACACTGCAAGGCGCTTGAAGATGCAAGTTTTTTTTTTGTGGGCATCAGGAACGGTAGGATATAATACTTGAACATGGTTGGCTTGTAAGAAACAGCCTGTGATGAGATGAACTGGACAGGTATAATCGATCAATTGGATTATATTGATGGCATGGGCTTCGAATGCATCTGGATTACTCCCGTTGTCAAGTCCTTGGATTACACCGGCTATTACGCTGAAAATTTCTTCGACGTTGACCCGCACATCGGAACGAAGGAAACGCTTCGTGAGCTTTCCAGAGAGCTGCACAAACGTGGCATGTGCCTCATAGTGGATATCGTTGCCAACCATGTTCGGCCGTTGGTGGTGCAGTCTGACTGGAGTCCACAAGCCTTGAAGACCTACTTGGGTCCTGCAGGCATTGTCCCCTTTGACAAAGAGGACTTGCTTTTAGTAGAAGGTAAGCAATGAGCAGAGCAGCGCCCACGAGTTGCAACTTGCACAAGAGCAGGAATATTTTCACACATATGGCAAATCACCGGCAACTCTCTTCAGAGACTACGTGCTTGGCGGGGTCGCCCAGGCCAGCTGCTAGCAAACGGCAGACTTCCCAGCCAAAGAGCAAGAGCACTCTCTTCAAACGTCTCTTGATGACTACTCCTTCGGATTTTGCAGAATGAAAGCACAACTGCCAATGCATTCTCAAACAGTCTGCTTCTCATGACCTTCCCTCGAGAAAGCTTCAGTGTATCTGGCGCCTGCTACGCCCTCGGTGCAGGCTTCTCAGAGTCAAGGAAGTGACAAGGTGCTTGCTTCCAGGGCGCCTGGTACAGCAAACAGCTTCTGGTTGCTTAGAAGAGACTCACACGTGATCCTTTCGTTAGGAGGGGCAAAGCCGCTCCTGCCCCATCTGAGGTGAAGCAGGGACTGACTACATGCTCCTTTCTTTATGTTGGCCATGTAGAAAGACGTTGGCTCAGTAGCTTGCGGTTGGCCGTCATGATCTTCAAAACAGCAAAGGTGGCTACAAGAACATGAACCTCACGGAGTGCAACTGTTTTCCGGGCAACGGAGGTCCTGATTGCCCAGGTGACAATGAACAATTGCAACTTGAAGGCTGGTTCGGACAGCTGGCTGATCTCAACCAGGACAGCGGCTCACATAACATGTACTTTGAAGTGAACCTGAACTCCTATGGTGTGGCAAAGGACAACGAGTTCGTCCGTCAAATGCTGCTGAAGTACGTCAAGTACCTGGTAAAAGAGTATGATGTGGACGCATTCCGTCTCGACACTGCCATCTATATGCCCAAACATTTCTTGCTGCTTGGAGCACAGCAGAGGCAATGCCAGGTTTGATTCTAAAGCTTATAATTCTAGGAGCTTCGACGAACCACTTTTGCGTGAAAGTTTCTTTTGCACGGGGTCAAAGACCTCTCGAGGAAGGACCTGCAAGAAGCAGCAGGTGTTGACATCCTGGCTGAGACCACCGTGAATAACATAAGCTGCCTGTTTGCACTGGGGCAGGCGGCACCTGAGCACTTTCAGCAACAGCGGCACACGTGTGCACCAGGGTGACTCACACCATGCGGTGAGCTCCGATCCCTTCGCTAACTTCCGCTGCGTCAGTTACAGTGGCCAGCAGTAGAAAGAACTTGGCTTCATCACGCTTATCTTTAACTACATACTTGGGAAGCTGTTTCCGGGCATGTTGTGTAACAGCCTTTCGTGAAGGCTACTCCAATCTCTCTTGGCTTCTTCCAGGAGCATTCTTGGCACAAAGCCTGGGTGACATTATGACCATAAATTGGCCCTTGATAGCAGAGAAACTCCGTCCCATCTCAAAGGGTCCTGGAAGGCATGCAGAGAGCTTAGGGCAGGACCAGAGAGATGTTCACTGTCACTGAGGTTATCATGCCGAGTTTCAGGAAGTCTTGACAGGCCTGCTGAACTTCCCCGCCTTTTACCAGGTTGGCAGCTTTGCATGGTCCATGAACCAACATTACATGACATTTCCCCATGTAGTACATTGTCCAGGCACTTGACTCTTGCGCGTTTTGATGCACCTGTCACCGTGAGGTGCATGCAAGCTTTTGCCAGTACCACTTGGGCGGAGATTTGGGAAGCTATCACCTGCAAGGCGCCTTTACGCCTGAGCTTCCTGACCTGAGGACATGCTGAGTGAAATTATCAGCTGCAGGCTTGCACATTCACATGTTTGCAGCGCTCGTGAGACATTCTTTGCCAGCTAAGAGTCTGCAGGAAACTGGCAGCCATTTTGCGCTACCAGTCAACTCCGGGCCTCTACAAAAACCCGGATATGCTCGGGAATTTTGCTGACAATCATGATGAGTTCGCGCGCATAGCCTTTTACTGCACGATGCTTACTTGGCCCTCATTGAGAAAAAAGCTTTCTGCGCAAGTGGAGATGGTTGCTCCACTCGCACTCGCGCCACTGAGGTGATCATGACTCCTATCGAATCCGGAATGCATTGGCGCTTCTCTTCTTCGCGCGTGGAACACCCATTGTCTACTATGGAACCGAGCAGGGCCTCAGCGGTCACCAAGCAAATGTGCTGGAGATGCTTAGACCTCAACTATTTGTGAGAACGCTGCCAGGGCCAAGTGATTTGACGACCACAATCATAACCATATTAACTACCATGATGTTTTGGGTTTCAGTAGATCTGAGCCAGCAAGGCCATGGCTTCTTTTCATCCAAGGAAAGCTGCACTAAAGAAGCAAGGCCTCCAGGACAAGGGCCAGGCTTTTGTCAGAGAATCCATGTGGCAAACCCGGCTGCTTGGTGGAAATCATGGAAAATCGAATCGACTTGGAAATGGAAACTGGGGACTCATAGGGATAATCCGTGGCGCTGCAGCACAAAGCATTGCACTGGCTGCTCGACAGGTTCAACACGTCAACTTGGCAGTATCAGTACATCAAGCAGTTGCGACATGGCTGAGCGGCAAGGGCAAAAGTTAGCTGTTGTGTTTTTGTTGTTTAACTGGTCAGATGTCCACGAAGTCTTCCCATACGGCGAGTGTAAACTCGTTGCGCAGAAAAGCCTCTGCGAAGGGGAGGGGAACGGGCGATTGGGGAATGCACTTTTGCCAAAATCCTGCATGACCTTAGTAGCTTTAATATCACGCGGTTCTGAAGCAATAAGGTATTTACGGTAATTCAAGAATTCTTGCTATCAGAGTATATCCTGGTTGATATGCCCCATCTGACAGAGTAAATCCTGCAAGCATGGTAGTAACATCCATCAGCATGATCAGCAGCATGGCCAGTCTCTTTTTGTACGTATCATCTGCCATTGCAGCCGTCGCCCTTGTGCATATCCTTGGCGCTTCGCTGTCTTCGCCATCATCATACCCTAGAATTAGCTCATTGGAAACTTACATGGATTGTTTGTTCATCTCGTGTGTGTATATAGATGAAAATGTTCATTGTATCCCTGTCCTCAGGGTCACAATTGTCATCGTCAGCGCGGTAATCATCATGGCCGCGATATGGCGATGGTTTCTGGTGCCCTCATCATACCTATCAGCACTACCATCATCACCATTACCATTGTGATTGCCAACACCATAGTCACCATCATCATCACCATCATCATCATCATGACCATCATCACGGTCATCATTTCATTGCCATTGCAATAGCCATCACCGCTCATCGCCAACTTCATAGTCAGAGGAGCATCTTCATCTTCCTCACCATCTTTACATATCCTCAGAACGACCCGCATTATCACCATGTCCTCTGACATCATGGCACAAACTTGTCTATCACCGATTATCATGTACGTGCACATTGTGGCCTCATGTGCGTGAGTCGGCATGTTTTTCCCGTCTGCACCTTGCTGCCTTCTCGTCCTGCTCCTTCTGCTCCTGTCTTCCACGTCCAGGCATGCTGTTTGCCCTTCTGCCCCCTTCGTCACCCCGATTCTTTGTCGTCAGTCCTTCGTGTCAAATGGTCTGGGCCATCATCTATCATTCCAGGGGTTGAAAGCCATGACGCAGCAACAATTAGCGACATCTTATACACTTGCTAGCTTGCGTGCCCATGGCTTGACCTCCAAGCTACAAGAAGTCGCATTATGCAGCAAGGTCATTTTCAACAGGTATCTGCCAGCTGCTACGGAGGTCCCAGGGTGTGATGATAGCTGCTTCGCATTCAACACGCGGCAGTATCTTCATGAGCTTAGCCCGAGGAATGCTATCCGTAAGGAACACGGCATTGATGGACGTGGAAATCAGGACGGGGCGGGTCGCCTAAAGCAAGTTGCCAGCGTTGGAGCCAACGTTCCGAAACTCATGCCACCACAAGCTTATGCGAGACACCTCGAAATGCAGGATGGTCTTTTCAGCATTGAAGTGCCAGGAGTATGTCTCTGCAGATTGGAATCACCTGATCGTGAAACGATTCCCCCCCGGAGGCCTTCTTTGCTTGAGCTAGGGCGCGTTTGATTTCTGCAGCAGGCTTGCAACTAGTGGATGCCTGCAGTTGCGAAAGCTAACCCGAAGATGAGTTTTCTACATTGCACTGGGGATGAGGATCGGCCAGGGAGCTTTGCGCTCGCTTCTGTCCGCCCTTTGAGGATGGCCAGAAAACGACAAAGTAAGAGATAGAGAAGGCTGCATCAGAACATACGTTGCAGATGTGGATTGGCAGCTTCTCCCAGGGAAGAGGCTGCAAATGTGAAAGCAGCAACACAGTCAATCAGCGATGCTGCCAAACCTGGTCCGCAAATCAAACATTACTCGGTGACGTGGTTCGGTGTTGAGGGTTTCGGGTCTGGTGAAGGTGCAGGTGGGCTGCGGACATGAAGTCTATTTGCCTCAAGCCAGGCAGAGTGTCAGCGTAATGTTTTGCTTGCTTGCCCTGGCGATTGTACTTGTGGTGTTCGGACTTGAAGTTGCAACACCTCTCAACGCAGGGTATGGAAATAGACCGGTGGTCATACTGCCCAAAGAGTTTGGACTTGCTATCTGGAATGGATCCACTTACGCAAAGCATGCAGTATTGAAGGACAGCTCTGGATTTGCATAGGGATCTCAGAATGTCTCCCAGCTCACTTGAGAATATTTGTTGGGATTGCCAGGCCTAGAATTCCTCTAAGATCCGGTCGTCTCCAGTCGCAATTTGCAGAAGCTGAATATCAGATGGAACGGCCTTGCCATGGTCAAGAAAAACGGTTGAACAAACTAGCCAAGCATGTTGATCTAGTTCTTGCGAACTTGCAAAAAAAAAACACATTGAATGAAACCAACGAAGATTGACACGGACGCGCCACTGCCACTTTAACCAGTTCAACACCCTCCAGAACATGATTTTGAGATCACAGACTTTCTAACTCCAGCTAGGCACGTGCTGCAAGCTCGCATGTCTTTCCCCTGCTTTTGCAAAGTTGCATGCCGCCGTCTGATTAATTCTTGTGCAGCGCGCACTTGGACAGCGTACAAGGCTACAGTAACTCTAGAGGACAAGCATCTATTCATGGCGTCGCTGTTGTTACTTGCTTATGACTGCGCGCCGCTGCACCTTGCAGAATACGCAGAACAAGACATGATTGATCAAAGCTGTGCTTTAGGCAAATGGCGTCGGAAGTGAACGTTCTCTCTCGCATGCCATCCTTCTGGGGATCCTGCGGCCAACTCCTTGTTTTCAGGGTGTCCAGAATCATGGAGGAGAGGTTGCTAATTGGGCAGGGTGCTCAGGCCCTATAGCGTAAGCTTAAACGGGCTCGAGTCGAAAACATATTAACAATTCACCGACGCCTGCTTTGCTTCCAGCGTTTCAACATCTGCATTTGTATGGATCTTATTCTGCTGGCAATGTATTCCCGCTGGGTGAGGCTCGGTGAGTGGCAGCAGGGGTGACCAATTTGGCAAGCCAGCAACATCCAGCAACTAAGCCCGCCAAAAATGCGCGTAGTCTGAAGCCAATGCCAAACGTCCTAGTATATGTATGATAGTACACTATATCTACTAGGCACAGCCATAATTGACCTTGCTGGAAGCATGCGCGGCCATTTTTGTGATCATGGACCTGAAGACGGTCAAGCAACAGCACAATGACTATGACCAATCAGGCAGTGAGAGCCACGCGACCAATCATACCCGCGACCAGCATGCCGACTACCGCCCCGATCACAACCGGCATCAGCAGAAGGAGCAGAAACAGTAGGAGAAGGAGCGGCGCCACAACACAGCAGCGCCAACCAGCACACCAGCATCGCCACCGCCAGCGCTAGCACCATGAGTCCACCGCACATGACCGCCGCTAGCTCCGTTTGTCCCCTGCCTTTGCAGGATGCTTCACCTGAACCATGATAGTTGTACTTCATCGGGAGCACGGGCTTGGAAAGATTTGATTGAGTTAGGTTGGCTCACGCTGTGTTTGCAAGGTGGGTCGCCGGTGTGGCTGTTTGTGAACAACAACCAAAACTGGACTGGGGTGGCTTGGCTGCGCTCAGTGTCTCACCCTAGCCAAACTGGCTGCTGGAAGTCAGGAGTCGCCGTTTCTGTATTGCCCCGCGCCGCATGACGAAGAATATTGGTATGATGCTTTCACTTGGCAACGAGCTTTCCTTCGCCGCTTGATTTCAGACAGCGTGATAGCTACAGAAGGGCAGCTAGGTTAGGCCGATTACTCAAAGGTGCTGAGTAGCTGCGTGCGCGGAGCAGAGGGCGCGGTGCTATAAGACACCGGTTATGTCCTGAGAGCAGTGTTTGCCTTGAGCCTTCACCGCTGGATTTGCTTCTTGCGTCAAGCCTGTGCAAAGTATGGTGATGGGGTGGAATGTGCATTCTTGGATAATGCACGCACATGGGCCACTGAGATTGCAGGCCATGGCTGCTTCATGGCGGAGGACACCAAACCAAAGCTGCTTGTTCGGGGAGACTTGCATGCACTTGCATGCAGATGCAAGCAAAGGACTACAGCCTCGTACTTCTGCAAAATTGTCCATTCAGGTAGTGCACAGTCAGGTTCTGAAGCGGCTGGAACAGTTTGGTTTGCAGGTCTTCTGTATGCAATGACATTAGGTAGGCGACGCATCAATTTATGCCGACAGATAAGGTGCTGTTCAATATATCTTCATGGTACGACCGCACAAGCTAAGCTTGCCACATTACATGCTCGTACAAGACAAGCAGCAGGCCGATTTTTCGGCTTCGATTAAGCGCTAGGTGTGCAAAAGATGCTCCCTGGCGCTTAGGATCCAGATTCACGCTGGTGAAAGTCGTGGAGCACTTCAGCCATCCAAAGCACGTTTGGTCCTTGTGGGTCGTCCTCACGCTGCTTCATGGCCAGGAAGGTTTGGTTAAGTGAGGTGAGAAGCACTGGCACGGCAAGGCCACGAGTTGTTAGTAGCTTGTTAAAAGTAATTGCTGAAGACTGAATTATCCGGGCTACTGTCTGCTGCCAGCACGGGCAAACCCGGCAGAGCAAAACTGCCATGGCCTCCGCGCAAGTACAAGCAGCAGGGTTCTGCACCTTGTTGCTAGCGGCTATGTCCCACAAAGGCTTTGCTTGACCAACTTGTTCTTCTGCTGGAAATGCCGGCGCCTTTCTGCGAAGATCCATGCCTACGACGACAAGTTTGACTCAAACGATGCTCCTTAGCGCGCATGAGTTGGATGAATTCCATTGAATTCCGTTTTGTGCTCATAGTTCTTGCCGAACACTCGGAAGCAGCACTCGTGCGTGTTTCAGATGCGCATTTTGGTAATTCGTTGGGGTTGGCATCTTGGCTATACTCCCCTGCCTGAGTCACCAGAAGCTTCAGTTCGAGTTTGGTGGGTTATGCACTTACATCTCCGCTGGCCGGAAAGTGCAGGCACGCTCTGGCTAAGGGCTTGTGTTGGGGCCGAAGACCTGTTGCAGTACGCAAAGGTGCCCGTCAGATATCATACAGAGATCCTCCTGTGCGAATTCATGTGCCTGTGTGGGCTCCCTCTTTATTTCATTTTGTTGGACAGCCACCGAAACACAGATTGCATGTGATTCCATCATAATTACGGTGACGCCCAGGGTTCGCGTTACCCTTCGCAAACTTTTCTTTGGGACGTGTGAGTCGTAGTCCAGCCATGTCCATTTTGCTGTGAGAGCCGTGGAAAGTCTGTGCTTTGTACCACGTCTATTTCTGCCACAGCCACCCCTACCGCAACCGCTGCCACCACTCCCACTTACCAGTATCATTCCCACAAGCAACATCACCACAACTCCACCTGTCAGTGCCACCTCCACCACACCAACAAAACCAGTGCCAAGCAGCATGGACACCGCGACCAGCACCACCAACGCGGCACCGCCAGCACCAGCAGCATGAAAGGTGGGGTCTGGAATTCAGGTAGTTGATGCGAGTTCCCAAGAGCGTTACAAGTTGTTTGCAGCCGACCACAAGATGCCCTGCGCGGGGCAGGTAGGCTGCGGATGGAGACTTGGAAAGGGGATCAGACAGGCAAACGAAAAACAGCGACGAGAACGGCCGCGTCGAAAAGACAGTCACTAATTTTCCCCCACATTTCTGGCCGCTGCCACTGGCAGAGCGCAGGACCTCATTGGGTGGCACAGGTCAAAGCCGCGGCAGAAGATTGGGAAAGGCGATGAGACGCGCAAGCGTCGCAAGCTGAAAAAGCAAAAAAAGACGGGCCAAAGTTTTCCCCTGCGTTTCCGGCCACCGCAGCCACGACCAGGAAGTGCGGGGGACCTAAGCATTCGATTCCTGCTCAAGTCGGGCTTTGACTTTTTGCCGCGGGTCAGCGGCTAATTTCACGTGAGGGATCTCATTTCTTCCCGAGAAATATCGCAAGGCTGCACAAGTGCATGGTTCGTTTTCATTTTGCTAGGAAATGTTGAGTTTGGTTCGCAATTCAGCGTTTTGTCAGAAACGCCGCTTCGAGAAGTGCATGGTTTCCTCTTTGATTTTCCGGGGGAGCCTGAGTCCTGGGATTCGTTGCGAATACAGGACCAGAAGTTTGATGGCAATCGTCGGGAAGCATAAGATGTCCTATCCAGTTTAGCAGGGAATCACGGATTGCAGAGGAAACTAAGGTGTAGGAAGGATCTCCACTCAGGTGTAGCAGGTAGCGAGGACTGTCCCAGGACATCACGCAGAAAAGAATAATTAATACAATTTGCAACCGAACCCCCACACTATCCTGTGCCAAGATTGCACCGCCTAAGGAGTCAGACGAAGAGAATCTATGGGGCTGGACGAAGAGCGGGTCTTGATCATCTCGCGCCGGCCCGACCTATCGATTTATGCCTGCAAAGGTCGGCAATATGGCGTGCACTAGACTCAGAACATGAACGATTATAGTATTGGAGTTGAATGGAGGTGACTTCAAATCTAGCCAACGCCCACTGACGACTTTTTGTTTTCGCTTGGGTCTCCAAAGTTAAGTGGCCCCTGAAGAGCCGGAGATGCAACCAATTAGCGTGCTGCTTTTTCATTAGTTTTCCATCGAAAGCGCGCGCAGTCTCACCTGGGCATGCGAACCAGCCTGGCTGGATTGAGCCCTCTTTAACGATCGCAATGCAGTTTGCGACACGGTGTTTGACCTTCTGTAGCTGTTGCCGGCTACACGAGAACAGATTGAGGGGCTACTCAGCTTGTGGACGGAAGGTCAGAGGCCAGCAATACTTGGCATGCAAGCCTTTTGCTGCGGTACCCACCACCCAGCAGAGAAGTGGAAGCGCAACCGAGGAAAAGCCGTATCCAGGGGCGAGTTTGCTTGTGCTCAGAAGCTTGGGGGTCTCTTGGTCGTTCGTTGTCGTTGACTTATGAGTCGAAAAGTTCGACACCAGCGCTGTATGGCGTCCTCGCCAAAACTTGAGGAGAGAAGGTGACAGCGCAAAGCTCTTCGTACAGGAGGGTGATTGTAACGAGCATCAGCAGTCCAGAGTCCAGAGAAGAAAGTTGTTGCGTGTGTAAGGACATCCCCAATCGGCGCGCGCCCAAGCTGGCTACAGGAAGTCGCATCAGCCGAGTCTGCCGAACATTGTGCCCATGTTAAATGTCCGAACTTTGTTGCAGAAGTGGGCGGCTTTTGAGTTGGAATTACCTCAGCTACATTCAGCTACCTAGATTCTGGATTCTGAGCCCATGAGGTTGAAGTCCAAATTCTTCTCGTTCAACATGGTGGGAATCTTATGCTCAGTGGCTGGCAGTCCGTCGGCATTTGTTGTCAAAGAGCTCCCATCAGATTCTGTATTTGTACTCAGGTTCTGCCCTCCACGGTGAGTTCTTGTCTCAGATCTGGGTCGCTGTGGGTGAACGCTGCTACGGACGCCGCAGAAGTTACATGTGCAAGACTTGCAATGCTAGTCGTGAAAGTGCGGGCCTATCCCAGCGGGCAGAATTCTGCCAGCCTTGTCATTCCTCACGAGGTGCTGACAACATTTATGGAAATATTCTTCGTGCCCGCCGCTACCCAAGCTTGGATATGGAGGAAGGAGCAAGCGCAATCGACCCCCCGCAAAAAATCTCAAGCCAGCTTCAACTGAGGATTCAACGCGAAGCAAGGCACCAGTCCAGGCCAAAATGTTTGACTCTTGCGATTGTCTGGTAGGGTTGTGCAAGCTGCAGATAGATGCGCCCAGTCTTAGCTCACAGACTCTGCTGCCCATGCGCCGAATGTCGAGACAGCAACATGCTAGATCATGCTGGGCAAAGCGTGCATCCTTGCGGCATCTTGGAGCGAAGTGGTCAAACAGCAAGAACAGCTCGGCGAAGTATAGATGCGTAGGTCAGCGCAAGATAACTAGCTCCAGTTTGGCTGACGTGGTTAATAAAGCTTGAGAATTCTTGAGAATAACGAAAGCAAAAAGGATCCAGACGGTAGACGGCAATGCTGGCAATGGTTTATACTGGTAGCAAGACTCACCATGCGTTTAGGCAGAGGATGAGCCACTGCACATCCACAGCCGCATGCTGCGCACATCATATGATGTTTTGAGTTGAAACTACTGTACCATCGTGACAGTGCGCAGGCATCCTCTCGCTCACTCGCAACGTCACATCCGCCACGATCGGTGTTTGGACAAAGGCCAGACATCAACTTTGTGTTTTGCGCAGCATCGCGCTTGTGTAGCTATGAGGTATATCAGAGTACTAGCTCATAGGGCCCATAACCCCTTTGCACGTTGAGCAGTTTGCGGGCGTGCCCATGAAAATCGAACCACGAATTCCGCTGTCATTGCCCAAGCACATGTTTACTTACCAATTCTTTCCTTCAGATGCGCCTTCCTGTTCTGGTACAGGCTTTCTGTTGCGGCTGATAATGTCGAGGGTCCCTGCAGTGATTGCCAGGTGCAGAAGGTACTGCTGCCAACACCTTCAAGGTGGCTGGGCTGGATTGACAACTTCATCTGGACACAGGGATGAAATTGCAGCAGGGCATGGGCCGAAGAGAGGGAGTAGGTGAGCAAGCATCCAACTTTCAACGCGCCACAGGTTCCACTACATCTTCAATCTGCGCGAACTCAGTCGCGTCTTTCAGGTGGATCTTTTGTCTTGTGAATTTGTGGCCGTGGATTTCGTCAAGTGGGGTTGTAATAGTGGTTGAGCCAAACATGTACGCTCCTGTGTGCAGCTTCTTGCTTCCGAGCAAAGACTTCCTTTCTGTCCATGTTTAAGACATGTCAACCCGTGCAGCACGCGCGTCACACAGTCAAGTTGCAAACATGTAAACACAGTCATGTTGCGGACATATTAAGACAGTCGTGTGCTGTTTCCGCATGCCAGTGCAACAGGCCATTGACGTTTGAGCCGCAACAAGCAACCTGACAAGACAAAGAAAGAAGGTAACTCAAGAACTAACCCTCAGCGTGTGTGTGTGTGTGCGCGAGACCCGTGTTTGTCAATTCCAGGTCTTTTACAACCCGCATGCTTGACCGTTTTATGATGTCACAACACGATGTTGCAACAGGAGTTAAGGTTAAGGCTGTCACAATCCACAGGCTCGACCATTTGCTGATGTGACCAGCCCAACCCTAGAGAAGGGTGTGTAGGAGTGTTCTGTCCAACGAAATTCCCCCCCCCACCCCACGCAAACGTACCTGCTTTATCTTTCCCTTTCATGAAGCACTTGGGTGGTGGTCATGATGAATGGGAGCCCCCATTCCCTTGCCCTACCCCGAAGGTCTCTTCATAGCCCCCTAAGACGACGGTCACGACAACTACCATGTTTCCCCCGTAAGGGTTGCCTTCCCTGAATCCAGTTTTGTAATTTCACTTCTATGTAGCAGGCGTTGCCGTTCCTAACATCGTTAAAACGTATTCTTATTCTTATAAGGCCAAGGGTGAATATAAATCCAGCAGTCGCGCACCAACCCCGTAATTTCACGCCTTTCCGTGTGTGTGCAGGGACCACAAAAAGGTGGACACTGGGTTCCGCGTGTAATGTAGCATAGTCATTCATCTAGTTCTTCACAAGGAACCCATGTCAATGAATTGTTGCAATAATGACTGTACTTGTAGCTCATGTGGATGATTAATCTAGGAATGGTTAAGCTGTGCATGGTGGCTCGTGGCCGATGTACTGTGTTTACTTAGACTGCATTCGCGTGGCAGGCTTTGAGAATGAGGATCTTAAATGGTTGCTTCGCCATTGTTGGCTGCAACTTCCTCATCCTATAAGGGGTGTGGGCCAATCAGTGCGTTATCCCACTCTTTGGTGACTCGCATCACTATATTCCATGTGATTTCTGCAGCCGCATGCGCTTGTCTAGGGCATCTTGGAGACGCCGCAGGCTGTAGTTCGCGCACTCAGTTCGGAGCTGCAAGTGCTCGAACATGTGTCGAATGTCCCGTGTTGCTACATCACAACATGCAGCAGCACCTAGTTTTCCTGTGTCAGAAGTTCATTCACTTTCCTCCTGTACTCAGATTGTGGACGAAGAGAGGTTCGTGTCGCTCTGGAGGCCGGCCCGAGGTGACATGGCACAGCGTAGTAGTGAGGGAGAAGACGCTATCAAGTCAAATAGTGAAAGCTCGCTGGACGGAGTGCTCGTTGTTAGTTGAGGGGGTGCCTCTAAGCAAAGCGTTCGAAGCGCTTCCCTAATTCCTTAGGCTTGCATCTCGTTGAAATTCAACGGGTCCAAATGAAGATCTGCTGTACTGTTGGATCCTGGTTGCTGGAAAAGGGGAACCCCCTGGCGTTCCTATTAGAATCAATAACGGAATAGGGCATCCGGCTATCCGGCTAGTTGGGTTAGCATGGTTAGCATGGCAGTTGATCAGGAGAGGGAAGGGAACGGAGATGTTCAGCTTAGTCTTGTTTCGTGGAGCAGAGGAAGGCCTGTAACATCAATAGCTTTTGCGGCTTTGTCATTCGCCAACCACAAAAGCCTTTACATAATTGAGCTGCGCCAAATCTTTATGGTATTGAGGTTCAGCGGATCTCTTGGACTACTATTCCTTTGGGATTTGATTGCCTAGCCTGACTTTAGAAGCGTGTTCAGAACACATCGATGGCTTCTGGTGGCATGGTATTGCAGATTCCCAAGATGATTATATTGCCCTTTCTTCATGTTTGAAGGCTTGGCCTTTGAAGCCAATAGCTTTCTGGCCTCACCATAAACCTTCCCCAGCTTTGCTTGACTTCATTGGGCCCACCAAGCCATAACCAAATCGAAGAGGAGGCATTGAACATTTGTCGAGAAACTTTACCTTTTTGGAGTGCGAAGCAATCAAGCATCGAGAAACTTAGCTCACTTAGCCAACAGAAGAATTACACAGAATGTCCCTCGCGACCACGCTGGGGACGTTCAGCAGACAATGAAGAGCTTTAACCTTTTTGGGCTTCTTTTTGGGGTCTTGAAAATACAGCTTAATTTTTTTTGCCCTGGTTATTTGGGAAGAGAGTTAGAGCTCATGACTCCACGCCTCGACTCGAAGTCGAACGTCTTAATCCAGTTCTCCTCAATTGAAATCTCGTATCCGCATTGTTTGACAAAGGACGGCCAAGAATGGTCGTGCAGCTCACGACACTGTACACAAAAACTTAGGTTGTTCAAAACCTCGGGTGAGCATAGTTCTGCCCAGCATGCCAGACAGGAAACCCTACTTGTGGCTCGCTCATGACATTCAGCTGACACCTTGCATATTTGAAAGGTAAACTTCGCACAGTGGAAATGCTCACGTGAGCTTGAAGTCTGACATGTTGGGTACTCAAGCAGCGAAAAAAATGTTGCTGCCTACCAGCTTCTGTTGCCCTTTTTAATGTTAAAGGCTGCAGCACCCGCAAGCAGGCGCAGGCACCCAACCCCTGCTCTGTCTTCAAGAGCAGATACCGCAAGTTGTAGATGAACACTGCCTACACGTCACGTCACTGAGCACTTCATTCTAATAATCATCCGTTTGGACTTGAAGACTTGCGTCGCTGGTGCCCCAAGCCAACAGCACAGATTTAAGGCTTATGAAAACATAGTGGGGCGAGGCACCAGCAACGCAAAACCGCTGTGGGGTTGTACAAAAACCCCACTCGAAAGGATCATGTCTTTGCGTGTCGCGAAGTGCAAACTGTAGGTTCTAGTTGGACAAACGATATGTTCTTACAAGAATAAGATCCAGAATAAGATCCTCTTGAATCGGTTTGCCTTTGCAGGCACGAGTGCACGCGCGTTTTTGCCGACAAGCTGTCCCGCGAGAAGGAGTTTCTTAGCGCTTCCGCAGCAAGTGCTAGAGAGTAGGCAGGTATTGAGGTTGCGGGCACCGTGTAGGAACTACCAAACAGCTCCAAATGCTGAGTCACGCAAAGTGGAGGACAAGCAACAGGTTGACAAGATTGTCCATGAATTTGCAGCCTGCTGCCAAGCAGTGCTGAGCTCCACATGTGCATGCCTCCGACTAAAAGGTACCAGGAAATTGCACATGCTTCTGAAGACCGTTGGCAGCAGGGCACAAGTTATACCTTCAAGCAACGAATATGTAGTGAATATGAGAACGTTGGAAGCATCATGTGACTTGATGCCTTCAGTCTGAGCACTTCGGGGAGAACTTGGCCAGCAGCACAGCCGGGAGACCTAGTCTGAAATATTCTGAAATAACATGAACCCGAAATCAAAGCAAGCGAGGGCCAGCACCAACAGGCCCCGACGCAGTGGTGGTGTGATTTCCAGCGTGCTGGCCCTGGCTCAGAACTGTGCAGCGTGCAGAAGTTTTGCCACACCTGCACAGCTGGCTTAGGACCTTAGGACACGCACACCCCACACAGCAGCGATAAGCTTGCAGGTGACAAGCCTCCAGCTACAGAAGATGATGAGGACGGGTGCTCTAGAGCCATACATGGGCATAATTAAACTAATTAAACGAGCCACACACTAGCTGTGCAGTGCCACTAGCAGAACAGAATGCATCTCTGCAAAGGATCCTGTTGCCCCGAAGGTGTACGAGCCTGTTCAGCTGCGGTCCAAGAATGAATGCGTCACGCTTCCGGCTGAATAAAGAAGATATGAGGAGCACTCGTTTGAAGCGCCTGCCGTCACACGCCTTTGTATCAAATACCCTTTCGGTATTTCTTCTCAATGGTCCTGCAACACGGCTGGATAGTTGAAGCAACGAAGAATACTGACAAACTCCCCAGATAGATAGCACCCCGGCGGTGCTCTGAGCCCGAAACTGCGTGATGACCCCCGTCTACATATAAGAACCCTTATAGACCCTTGTCTGGGGAACAAGAATTTGTTGTAAAAGCCGAGCAATGCGTCGCAGGAACTGCAGAAACTGTAAAAGACTTCAGAACATCCCGAACCATAATACCAGTCCAGATCGTACCAAATATCAACCTGACAGCCCCAGTTGCAGTAGTTCAAAACCATTGCCCCCGAACGACTCCTGAGAAAATGCACAAAGTCATCCTCCCTGGGTCGTGGTGGTGGTGGTGGCGGCGGCGGCGGCGGTGGTGGCGGCGGCGGCGGTGGCAGCGGCGGCAGGGGGTGGTGGTGGGTGGCGGGTGGCGGTGGCGGTGGGTGGTGGGTGGTGGGTGGTGGGTGGTGGGTTGTGGGTGGCGGCGGCGGTGGCGGTGGTGGTGGCTGTGGTGGCGGTGGTGGTGGTGGATAGTCATTCCATAATTGCGCGCATGCGCAAAACATTATCCTGCAATGCAGGGCCGGTTGGATGATGAAATCCGTGACGATGGAACATTAAAATATTCATGGATTATTCCACGCTATTCTTCTCATGGTTTGCAAGTCTCCAACACTTGAGCAGCGGTTTTTTTTTT
>CAJNIZ010042810.1:33703-60703 GCA_905231905.1 Symbiodinium pilosum
TACGCGCGAGCCTGGGCGGTAGTCTTCGGGGCCCTTTCGCGGAAGACTCGCGGAAGCAAGGTCCCGAAAATCTACCGAAAACACTTCGCGGCAGGAGCCGCGGAAGGCGGAAGCAAAAAAGACTACAGCCAAGACTCGCGGAAGGTCCGCGGAAGGCCGCCGCGGAAGGGCATTGATATGGTAGTGAAATTATATAGGAATAAAAACCATGGCTCACTTGGACTCTTCCGATAGGCCCAAGGTGTGTCCTAAACAGGAAGCGCTGCCCATATTCTAATAATCTACCCACACAAAAACAGAGCCGCGCAATTGGGAAGTCCCGCATGATACTGTACAATGTGATGCACACACTCCCACTTTGGTGCGGGCCCCTCTAAATCCCATATTATGGTAGGCCCAAATTCCTACAAGATATTTGGAGAAAAGGCGCTAACGCGACCAGCCTGTGGCATTGTTGCTTTTTCCGCAGAGTAGATCACTCACCTTGTTGTTGCGCATTGTCTTGCGGCACACTGCGTTTGCGTCGGCTGCTATGCACCTGGATGGTCTAGGTCATCAGCTGCTGCCTCACCCGTGTAGATCACCACAAAGGTAGTTTCTTGCGTCAAGTCGACCTCATCACACATCACACAAGAACTCCCCAGCCCCAGCAAGAATACAACTTCACTTTTTCTGCAACATGCGAGACATACCATCCTCCTTTCGAAAGATTGACCTTAGTCACCCAGGGCGAAAAGCCAAAACAAATCCAGAATCTGCTAAGTACTTCCAAAACATCGCCAACACCACTTCTGAGTTTTCATTTTGATAGTGTTTTAGAGAAACAGAATTTCGGTCCCCCGCAATGCCGCAGCATTCAGAAAAAGTCCTCGCGGTTTGTTGAACCTGCTTGTAATGACGCCAATGACAATGAAAGCTTAAGAATACTCTCTAGGCTTGAATGCCAGTAGCTCGAAGTGGGGTGCGCCAAATCCAGGCAGTGGTGTGTTTGACCATATCTTGCTTGCTTGTGCTTCCCCAGGTCTCTGTCTCACGTGTCCAGGAAGGCATACGAATACCTGGCAAGGCTTGGCCGTTGCTTCACGCATTTTCTCACTCTTGCTTTGACTTGGCCTTTGACGCCTGATTCCCTGGCATGTTTGCACAACAGGTTCAACCAAAAGAATCAGGCCAAGGCAGGAGTTTGAAAACTTTTCCGAGCCTCATTCGCTGTCCATGTCAGCAGATGGTGCTAAGTGCTAATGTTGTGAAACCGGGTGAAAACGGAAACGCGGACCCACATAGCACGGAATTATCCTACATCCGGCCTGTTCCTGGACAAAAATGCGGGCGATGCCCAGCAAAATCTGGCAATTTGCTGCATAGCCCGTATGCCTTATGTACATTACCTGTGCATGATGTGGTGCCGCCACTGCGAGAGGCATGCACTTAATTTTTCCTCTGCCGTCTCTGCCCTTCCTGCAGCCTGCGGCCGTACATTAAGACTCATAGACTAAGAGACGAAACCATTCAAGATTCCAAGTGGAAGACCGCAAGCAACATGTTCAAGATGTTCCTTCGTGTGGTTTAAATGCTGCTGACTAGTTGAAGAGTCATGGAACCTGCGGCACAGACCTGCCAGTGAGGCGTCTGTGCAAAAAAATGCACTGCAGTGAGAGTTCCACCAGCGGTTTGCATTGGGATGCACTTGTGGGACAGACCCATGTGTGATGAGCGGTGCAGCTTCACCCCTTGCAGCGTTGGCTGCAGTACCTGTGAGGCCATGAACCTCGTCTTGTTTGAGGATGCTATGATGCATCTGCGGGTTCCTAAGCAAATCTCGCACAACGCGGCCAAGTTCTTATGTGATGAGAAGGTGCCGTCAGTGTAACGTGTTCTGAGGATGCGTATCAATCGAACCATTCGACAAAAGCGTGGCAACGCCGCAGCCTTTGCTTATGACTTGAGACGCGCGCAAACAAGTGCTCAATCGCCTCGTCTGCAAGACGCGCGACTCAGAGCGCTCTTGCTTCTGGCCCTGTGCGGAAGAGCAAGTGGTGCCAAATTTCTTTTGGCTACAAACTGCAAGGCCATGTTGGTCGGAGTTGGCGGAAGCGGCTTGACACTTAGCGGGTTTGGATAAGCTGCATTGTGAGTGAAGTCCTCCCTCAATGCGCACGCAACGAAGAGCAGTGTGCATGGCCCGCTTAGTATTGCAGCGTGCCAGGGCTAAAGACGATGTAAGGTTCGTGACTGACTTTAAGAGTTGCGTCCGTCCCTCTGAAAAGAAGGCAGGCAAACGGGATCTGTGAGCTACTGCGAAGCCCAAATGCTTGTTGAAGTGCTGAATGAAGTTGGCTATGAACCATTCTGGTATCACACCTGGCCAGGTTCACCCCTTACATTCTCATGCAGAGATCAGTCAGTTGCATCCAGCTGCTAGTATCCGACAGTACGGTGATGCGTATTTGCGCTTAAGGGCCTTAACTCCCACAAGGATTCTTAAGACGTTTTCGTGATGACAGATTGTTTGAGCTTGTGTCTGGGGGTGTTCGATATAAGGATCCTCAATGAGCGGTAGTGTTGTGTGCGAGCACGAGTAGTGTTTGCAAGAACCTCAGAGAGCCAACTGGCAAAGCATATCAGGGAGGATGATAACAGAGAATGCCACCAATCTAGTGCATGGTAGCAGCGACAATGTAGGGACAAGTAGCGGGGTGTCAGCGAGCCATCACGAGATCTCAGGAAAAGACGCGTGCTTGATGTTTACGCCGTGTCATACATTGTGTGCGGCAAAAACCTGTCGAGCATGTAGCACTCCAATGATTGAAATGTGTGACGGTGGCAATTCTGGAAGCACTGTTGGGAAAGATTCCATGACACATCCTGCAATCCCCCAGTGTCCTGCTCAATTCGAAAACGTTGCCACCTGAATTTAGAAAAGCAATCCTTGAAAAATATGTGCCCTATTCTCGTGTTTTCTGGGCATTTCTCTGCAATGGTCTTCATCCAGGGTTGTTGCTTGTTCTTCATCCTGTCATTGTTTGAGCAGCAGACTTGCTGGCCAAAATTGCCTTGCAACGCTTCAGGGTAAAATTTGTTTTGTGTATTAAACGAGTTGGGATTCTCGCTGTATGTCATGGTAGTCATGTCTAGCTGTAAGAAACAGCGCCTTCATGCTGGTAACTCCAGATCTAAGTCGCCTGGCTATACAAGTAAGAAGCTGGAATCCTAAGCCTGAAGAATCTGAATTGCGAACTGGTTGTAAGAACGATTAATCACGATCATAGGCTTCAGACTGAGCTCGTGATTTGTAATTTCCGGTTTCATACAAGCTGAAACACCCCGCCAATTATTTGTAGCAGTCTTTTCGCATCCGATTGAGACCTAGGGCGCATCTTTAAGACTAAGCAAGAGACGCGTTTGGCAACCGATAGTTCGTTGACATCATTCCATGCAATCAGAGGTCAGCTAATGAGCCACACAGGCCGGCAGGACCACAGCCCACGGCAGCGGCAAATGCCAACTCACCGTCGCAATGTCGCAATGTCGCAATGGCAACGCAAGTCTGAGGACCTCGAACTAGCGAACGCTAGGTCGAGCTTCAGCCTTGCTTTAGCAGGATATGGTGCAGCCAGCCCTGAAGCCCTCGAGAAGTTATTCAAGAAGCCCATTGACGGTAAGGAGGGAAGGACAGGAGCAGATGTTAGAAGTTGTTAGGCAGCATCGACAGACCTTTGAATCGACTGCGTTTAATTCAGCGTTAGTTCCAGTATCTGCAATGTGTGAACCATGCCACATGGCATATTTTTCGAGCACTCAGCAAGCAGGAATCTGCCGCTGTTGAAGACCTCCAGATGCTGCACGTTACACTGCCCAAACAACCTTTGAAAAGCTCCAGACATTCTGACTTTCGGAACATCTGCCTATCTTCAAATGCTACATTCCTTAACGCTTGGTAACTGCAGGGATGCAGCCGCAGTCCCCAACATCCCCCGCGCATGCTTTTGAAGCATGACCCTATCTGACCCATCATGTCTGATGAGCCTTCAACTGCTGCCACATTGGTATGGTATGGTAAGACCGAACAGCTACACCCTTCCTACCTGGGAGGGCAAGCTGAGCCTGCCAGATACCAAGGGAATGCCCCACTTGATGTCTACGCAAGCTGTGCTAGCAGCGACATGACGCAGGTCTTTCTGTGGCCACCGGGTGCGTAGCACGAGTTCTCAGCTAAAGGCAGTTCGAAAACATGATCCCACAAACTTCTGGGACTGTCGCCATGCCTCTGGCTCCCCATACAAGAGCTGAAGAAACAATCGTTCATCTGTACGCCGGGGGCACGCAGCAAGGCTGGCGTAGGCTGCTTCCACAGCACACCGAAAGAGGAGATGCAAAATGCTGGCATTCTGCACTCCGCATCCAGGGCAGGTGATGGTCAATGGCATGTCCTTTAGTCCTAGAAGTGGCAGCGGCCACCTGGCAACCAAGCTGCTCGCGGTGACTCAATGTCGAAAAGTTCCCAATCCAGCTTCAACGTGTAGTACCCCAAGTCACTCAGTGAGCTGCCAAAGCCTGCTAAGGGCACCGGCGTGCATGCAACCAAATTTCTCCTGTCGTACACAAGCAGTATGGGTCGCACGACTTGCACCCTGTACTTGCGGATTTTCTTGCGCAGCACGGCAGCATCCCTGGCGGCCTGAATTTCGTGAGGTCCGAACATGTCACGCTCCTCCAAACTGGGGATGGGCTGGTGCAAGTCAGACTGCTCAAACAAGGCACGCACTTGTGAAAACCACGTGTGGCAAGGTAACCCTTACAGGCACTCCATCAGCCTGGCCGTGAGGTGTTCCTTTGGGAAAAGAAATACCCTGGCCACAGCTAAGGCAAGCTACAGAATTAGGCAAGTGCCTAACCTCATTTCCCAGCCACACTGTGCTACTACGAGGTGCCACTTCAATGCGCTGTTAGCTTAGCTGTGTCCCCTCGACCAGCAGAACCAGCTGTTGTTCTCCACCTCACAGTGGGTTGTTAGGTTTTAAGGAGCCTGTAATGCCTAACCGCAGAGCATAGCATCTCTGAACTGCCCCACCGAAGAATATCCTTGCAGCGCCCATCGGCAGGGAATATCTACAGTGCCCCCTGCCTTGCCCATTTGCTGCGTATCCCTGCAGTCCCCTACCGCAGTGTATCCCTGCAGCACCCAACCGGACGGTATCCCTCCAGGCCCAACTCCACAGCATCCCTAGAACCCTCACAAGGGGCCTTCACAGCCCTTATAACCGAACATAACCTAACAAAAAGACCCTAGGTCGTCAGTAAAACCCCTTGAAAGGACCTTACATCCATAACCCTTCAAAGTACCCTACCCCAAATCATCTTTATATATCTTTACAACACAATTTTAAAGGACCCTATAAAGCCTTTCTAAAACCATGAAAGGACCCTATGTAATATTATAGGCCTTACCTGCTTAAAGGAACCGAATGACCCTTGTAACCCTCTAAAGGGACCCTATGTACGCCTTGTAGCACCTGTGAAGGACCCTATAACATATTCCGTCTAACCCTTTTAATAGGGACCCTATGTACGGCCCTATGGCCGTTGTAAAGGGACCCTATACAGCTGGTGTAACTCCAATTTAGGCCTTATAGGCATTTGAAAGGAAACCTGTATGACCTTTTTCGCGGAGCATAGGCTTCATACCCTTTGGAAGAGACCCTATATAGCCCTCATGACCTAGGCCGCATAACTTCGGGAAGGGCCTTCTGTGGCCGAGTAAGATTAAGCAGAATCGGTCAGCAACTCTAAGTGCCGGACAACCACACCTTAGGGTGCGGATGCTCGCAGTAAAAGATGTTTTGGTCCCCTGCTTTAGATTTTCTGACAGATATTTGATTTTTTTGACGCCTCATCTGAAGCCAACCATCAGTTTTCTAGCGCGCGCACTGGGAGATTCTGCTCACAGAGTCCTAGCCGAAGTCATCTCCCAGATCACTACCGCGGCACCAGTCAACTCAAGCGTCAGTTTTTGTTGCATTCATGGAATCATGGTTTTCACCTCACCATCAATCCCTTTGTATCATATACAATCGACATCTTGAATCACAAAACCGTTTCAATTGCCATGCCACCATCACCTCAGCGTTAGCTGGATCACCATCCACATTTCCGGATCTTCTCTCAACATATCCAAGGATCAACGACAACATGTTTATTTAGCTGATCATTATCATTCTCGGCGTCGTAGTGGAACCTCTTCTTTCTCCTCGTCCTGCTTCTGCCGCTGTTCATGCCCTGCCGCAGCATCATGTTGAGCGCCAATCCTAGTTTTCACAGAATCACCAGGCCGCATTTGCTTTATCGTCCATCTTATCTGCTACTAGTATCAGCTCTTAATCTTTCCGCTCGCTATGGGCTTGGAAGCCCCAATAGCTGGCACTTGGCATGTATGGATCTTTCGATGCTTTTCGTGCTTCAGCGCTTATGCAATGCCTTGACATCCTGCAACATGATCTAGTAAAAACGCTGACACAACAAGTTGCTTGGCGATCGCACAAGGCATGAGTCGCAAGTATGTTTCGGCATTCGTGTTCAGGCAAGCAGTCACTGACACGCCTGGCGGCGTTCATTTCTGGGCACTACTTGTTCCAGATTACCATCACCAAGACCTACAGACAGGGCCTTGGTTTGCAGCATGGCCCAGGTGACTACCGATGCATGTTGCCAATATCCTGCACTGCGGCACCCCGTCTGGACTCTTTATAGGTGTTGTGCTAGACGGATCCCAGGAGAGGCTCCAGAAGACTGAAAGAAGACTGGCTAAACTATTGGCTGCTCAACAGTCTCATTTTGTGTTGTAACGGGGTGACGTTTGCAGGAGCAGGGGAATGTGCATGGATCATGCAGCCGACCGCTGCTCACACGTCCGGCAATACTGAGGTGAGCTACAATTCATGGAGGAGCCGCAACTTTCTTCGTAGAATGATGCCACATCCTGCATGTTGACATGGTAGCGCAGGACCTCAAGGAGTTGTACATCACTGCAGGTCAAAAAGATGAGGAGAAGTGCAGATGCAGGTGGCCAACGGGAGCCGCTTACATGGCAGGATGTCACCTTCATTTTCACCGACCAAGACGTGATCAACGAGAACTTCCTGGAGATCATGAATTCCATTTTGGCAACCGGCGAGGCAGATTCATATGGGCATGGTGAGCCTAGAGGTAGTGCTAACTAATCGCTTTTGAGAAGCAGGATCTTCCTGGGGAAATATGTGTTTTGTTTTTTTTGTTCGCGATCTTTTTTCGTGGGGCGAGGGGCTTTGTTTCCGTGGATGGAGGCCATGAAGGAAGGACGGAAGAATTGAAGTGGAGTAGGAGAACGGGGATAAAGACATAAAGAATCAAACCAAGGAAGCAAGAAAGAGCGAAAGATTGAAAAACAAGAAAGAAAGAAATATACTCAGAGAGAAAGAAAGAATGCAAGCAAGAAAGAATGAACTCAATAAGAAATAGAAGTCATAGCTATGAAGGAAGAAAGTTTTCTTACGACAGGAGAAAGGAAGAAAGACAAGAAAACAGAGATGAAAAAAGACAGTCAGAACTAACGATATGAAAAAGGAAGCAAAACAAAGAAGCACACACATACAGCAGTTAACTTCCATTAGGCACTGGGCATTAAGTTTTATTCGCATGGTTCTCACTTTTGTTCCTATTGCTAGGAGTGTATTGTTTACTTCTGTGGCTAATGTTACTCTCCTAATCTCTGCTATACTATTACTACAATTCTTATCGCTGTACGTAACTTTTGTAGCCATGATTATTGGCGTTGTCATGTTTCACGATTTTTCTTTCATTTTTACCTCATGGCTCATCGCCTTTCACGCATGTCCCACATTTGTTCATCATCTTCCCTCAAGTTCGTATCTTTCAGTCACTTCTCAGCATGTTCATCAAATTTTAACATGTTTGATCAGCTGGAATCACTTTTCAGCATTGCTCATCAAATTTCAGCACGTGTTTCAGCATTGCTCATGATTGTTGATGATGTCATTGCTTTTCTGTCATTTGTCGTGACTTTCCATGATTGTCCAGCATTTTTCATTAGGTCATAGTACATCACATCTCTCATGTATCATCATGCTTCAACGTATCTTATTTCAGTATGATTCACCATCTTTTCATCATGCAATATCTTCTTGAGCGTTCCTCATGATATGTCACCATCTTTCATCATCTTTCATTAGTTGTCATCTTTTCTCAACATGTTCATCATATCTCATCATCATCATCACTTGTCATGCTTATTTGCTATGTTTCCCTTTTACGATTTGGAGGGGTCGCTGCGCCCACCCCCCCCCCCCCACTCCCCCCCACGCCCCAATACTTGCTTGAATCACAGCTCATTATTCGAGGTTGGTCCGTCGCAGTTCATCATTGTTTGTCTGTTTGCATCATGACAGTCCAATCTTTGATTTAATTGGCACCCCACCACCCACCGCAAAAACACGCACGCAGTGTAAAAGAAAAGCAAAGACAACAACCATCGCCACGCTTCTTCCTATAATGCTCCCACCCCCCGCCAAAAAAAGACACCGCTTCCTAAAGAAATCAAAATCATGGAAACCCAGAATCAGTGGGGGTTGAGATAAAAGGTGGAGTCAGCACAAGGAGTAATGTTTTTTGGCCTTCGTGCCCCAGAGCTTCATTGTTTTTATGAGGTCTTAAAAGAATGGAATTCAAGTATGTTGTTGATTCCTCGTACTTACCTTTACAAGGCTCGTATAAAGAAACCTACAGACACGGGCATCTAAATGGAATAAGTGGCTCGCTTCGTATCCTAGACTTCTTGTTTGTATAGGTTTTTCCAGACAAGCTTAAGTAAATTTCCTAGGTTGCTGATGGTTTATGGGAGTTTTACACAGGATCTTGAACCAACGAATCTAGTCTAAGTGGTTTGGATAGAGCTCCCATCCAAGAATATATTGAAAGGAAGTCTAGTTCGAATCAGGAATCCCCGTCTTTTCCTAGGTTTTTGTAGTTGTCATCACGGATTGAAGGAACTAGCAGAAAAGGCTACAGTCTGCAAGAAATCTAGGTAGAATTACGGGTCTCCTTCATTTCGTGGATTTGGTCGTTTTTTTGCCCTGAGCATGGCTATTTCCTCGGTTGGAAACAGGTTGCTTAGTTACTGGAAATGGAAACCGCATGGGCCCGGTAATTCGTCACACTCAAAAAAGTTTCCTGTAGTGAAACCTCCCGGGAAGATTTGTTATGAGAGTAGAGTGGTGGCGTGACTTATCATTGCGGCATTGCGGGGATGTGGCTGGACCTAACACGTAATCTTACCAGGTTGTGGGACTGCTGCAGAAGGACGAAAAGGAGACTGCTATCAACGAGGCAGGGAGTACATCGCTACATCCAGCGACTGAGTTGTTTGGCGTATGCAAGTGGTCGGCTTGCTTTTGGCTCAAGCTGCCCAGCTGCGATAAATGGCAAACCCATTGCAAGCAGCTGGGATGAGCCTGCCGGCTGTCGAGGCTCCGCTTTGACTGCTTTCTGCTGGCAGTTGTCAAAACGTTGGCCAGATAAGCTTTATAGTCACGAAGCTCGAGCGACATGCAAATATAGCTTAGCAGCACATGCTGGCCGACCATATGCCTGTTGACTGCCAGTTTTCTGACTGCCTGCTCGTGAGCGGAGAGAAACCTGCGCAGGCATAAAGTCCTTGGAAGCCACAGGGACAGAAGACAGCAATCAAAGTCAAGATAGCGAGCTGGTTCAGCACAAACCTTCCAACTCCTTGTTTGGGATCTACCCTGCCGCAATGGTTCAAGGCGCTTCACACCATGGAGCAGTCCCGATGGACACAGGATCATGCTCAAACTCCAGCATGGCCCTGTATACCTAAACTCTTAGGTATTATAGTAGACAGAGTCATGCAGGACTTTATTTGCTCGAACGTGCAACTGAAGGCACCCTTATCCCATTCCGACGGGTTGTACTGGCATGGGGATGGTTATGCCCCTCCTCTAGCCCTTCTGGAATGTGTGTACAAAACATACCGCTCGCTTGCCAAGCTTGGCGGCAAACAGGGAATGGCTGGACGAGCAGGACGCGGGACGGAAGATAGATCAAACCCAAAGCGAACGGAGTCAATAAGAGAGGCTCAGAAGCAAGGCAAGAGCGGGTTTGGGGGCCAGAAGGGCCGGGGCAAGCGAAGGAGTGTCTGGGAAGCGGAACCGGACGTTGTCTTTTGCCAGATTTCCGAGACGGCACCCTGTAGGAAACACGTTCACGCGGAGGAAATCCTAGTTGGAGCCTGCAGCCCGGAGCGTCGTTTGTCTGCATGGGCTTGGCAAAAAAGCAAATCTTCAAACAGTGGCCTTGGCAACAGAAGACTAATGCAGAAGCCATATTCCCTGCACTTTGCAGAACAGGCCAAACATGCAAGCCCGAAGAGGCCATACATAACGTTACATGTTAGGGTTTGCTTCTGATTTAAAATGATTCCAACAGATGTAGCTTTGTCATGTAGGTTACCCCACTTAGAAATCGGGTTGCGAGCGCGAATGGCTACAAACCCTTCTGGTTCTTGCTGGGGTCGGTTTTGTGGTAGGGCCTGGCTTTGGGCGAGGGGCAGGGCATGGGGAGCGCGATGGGATGCAAGGGGACCAACCCTCAGCAGCCCTTCCACGAATTTTCACTATGGCAATGGATATCACCATGGCTACTGGCGGCTGATCATTGGTTAAGGGGGCTTCTGAGTAATTGCCTCGTCCTTTGGTGGGTTCCAATTGTACTCAACTGAGCTGGATGATTGGCGGCAGGTATCCACATCAGCACAGAGCACGCGGTCTTGCATTGATCCTTTGCTTTAACTTGCTGCGGGGCACATTGTACATGTTGCACCTGGCCAGTTTTAAGATGTTTCTCACCCAGGAGAGATGGCTATCGCCTATGACAGAGAACGGCTTCCGGAGCGGCGGCTGGGCCTGAACCCTTGCTGTGGCATTTTGCGAATAGAAGCACTTTGGCCATAGCCCCATCAGTCAAATGACTCCAGAGCATGTCAAGCTACACGTTGGTTAGCGAGTACCTGGAGAACTCAGGAATGCTGACTTTGACAACAACAGCGCTTGGTGGCGGTGTACTGTCTGTATCCTTTGTGCATGGCTCAATTGTTTGCATCGTTCGGCTTGTGTCAGTTTTTGTAAGAGGGTTGATACCAAGTAAGGTCATGAACATTTGCGGAGTTGGCTTGGGCTGCTTGATGTTGATGACGGGCGCCCTCCTCGCTTACCTTGGAATGGAAGCCTTAATGGACATGTCCTGTCCTCGGCATGCTATGTGTACAAGGGGTGCGTCTGGCCAGCAAGATTGCCATGTCTGAGGAGCATACGGACAAACTGCAACTCCTATGCAGCACTTTTCTCTCACTGCGCCGGACCAAAAGCAGGCTGAAGCTTCTTGTGAATCAGAATACTTGTACATTAAACACACGGAAACAAGGTTCGAGGGCGCCGTAGCACTCTACATATTATATATACATAGATACAGAGCTCCGTTGTATGGGCGGGACTAAGTTGGCTCTCTTTGCGGCTGACATATACTGGGTCCACAAGAGAGGAGGAAGGGGCTCGGGCGTGTGCCCTGACAGGGCCGCAAGGGTCCTTTCAGCCCGCAGAAGAAGCAGAAGAAGAGAGCGAGAGAGAGAGAGAGAGCACTTTTTGGTTTTGCCCTTCAACTAGGCCCCATCTTGGACGCAATGCTCTTCATATATGGTAATGGTGCATGTGCATGGCACTCAGGGTTTATGTGGGGTTCAGGCTGCAGTGATGCGTGCATGGTGCTGGTCAAGTGAGGTAGGATACATGGTCTTCATTGGCGATTTCGTACCCAACATCATAGCCTTGATTTTCCCGGAGAGCTGGGCGCAAGACACAAAGGGTTGCCCGGCGTTTAGAAGTTGCAGCCTGTGCGGCATTTTCGGTGCAGCCTGTGGTTTCTGGCCAAGGCCCAACACGAACTTTTTCAATTCTTGTGGCAGCGGTCCTGTGCTCATGATGCCTGCTTTGATGGGCTGCATGGTCGCCCCTCCTTGTCTTCATGTGTGAGGTGCTGCTGGTGCCCATGATGCTTCCCAACGACTTGTCCAAACTGAAGTTCCTTCAGCCGGTGTCTATCATGTCGCTGTTGCCGCTAGGCTCTTTTGTAGCGTGCAGCAGTTGGTATTCCGCGGCATCCGCGGCAACAATAACTAGAGCCGTTAGGCTGCAAGAAACCTGGTGAGGTACATGTCCATCGTCGTGGCCTGCAAATGTCCAGGAATGTTCCAAGCCACTCGGATGACATGAAGATTGACCCAAAGATGCACTGGGCAAAGCTCCGCGATGCCCGCGAAAAGAAACCGTATCGGCAAGTTTTTCGAGCAAAAACAGATCCTACTGGTGTGGTTCCGCATCACTGTCAGCCGTTGGTCAGCTTTGCCAGACTGGCCACTGGTAGAATTTAGCCCAGGCCAAGTGGACTATTCGCAAACTTTCTAGCCAAAACTGCATTCCGCCCTCTTTTTTTGTTCGTGTTGAGGCGTGAGGGACAGCAAGGAGTTCAGAAACCCCAAATATGCGAAGCCCGAGCCTCATAAAAGATCCTCATGAGAGGCATTGGCACAGAGGCAAGGCCAGGGCATCAACACGCAAAGGTGCATCAACGCGCAAAGGTGTCTGGTGATGGCTTACTTTCCTTCAACGGCTATGTTTCCACCATCAAGTCCCCTGACCGGTTGTGATTGTTGATGTCATCGCTACTGTCGCCATTGTTCACGAATTTTGTGGCTCTGGGACAGCTCTTGCATTCCTGGTTGGGGCTTTCAGGGATTCTAAGGGCCCAACATCCCCGCCAGAATCACAGACAATATCATGACAGTTCTTGTTCTTGCTAGTTTGAGATGGCGGTGGCATTGCAAGCATTAGTCCGACGCTTGTTGCCGTCATTGCAATCAAGCTTGTTTCTGCTATTCTTTGTGCAGTTGCTCTTTTACGAGTGGTTTTCCTGAATTTGTTTGCGAGTTCCTGAATTTTTTTACAGTGTTTATAATGACTATGACTGCTGCAACTCCTACCACCACTACCACTACCGCTACCGCTACCGCTACCACTACTACAGTTGCACAGCGTACCTTGACCCCTGCGTTTTTAACACATGTAACGCTTCAGCTGAATGCAGTGCCAGCTATCAGAAACTCAGATCTTTCTCTCAAGCAGCAATATTCAATTCTTCGAGTTCGTCAGTGGTAAGCAGTCCCAACTCAATTGTATCTCACTTGTATTTCTTAAGTGGAGAAGAGAGTTCTCTTCCGTTCGTAGGAACAGAGGTTTCGTTCTACAGGTGGCCTAATTACCTTGGCTACTTTGGGCTGTATATGGTCCAATCCTGGGCTCCTGTTCTGTTCGTTTTTCTGTGATACAAATTCTCAAGTCTTGGGCTTTTTTTTGCCTGCCTATAACTCTATATAAGCCCCTTGTTAGGAATATGGTCATGGTCTCCACTAGATGTAGTATTCTGAATAATTGCTAATTCCTTTCGAAAGTTGAGACACATTTACTGTACTCAAGAAACAATTTCCGGAAAAGAAGATGCATTCCTCTTCAAATTTGACGTGCATTTACTATGGGATTTATACATAGAAAATATGGCAAACAGGAGCCCTGGATTCCAGAATTCCTGCTTAGAACTGTACATGTAGTGAAGGAGCAAATGGTGAATAGCAAGAACCTTGGATTTGAGAATTCCTTTTTAAATTTGAAGCACAGGTTTACTTAAAGTCAATGTAGTAAAGGCTGTTGTAGACAGAAAGCTGAGGACTTGCGACCGCTTTTCCATGCTCTAGAACATGGGTTCCGTTCTAGAACGAAAGTAGGTATGTAGCAAGCGTAGATGGGAAAACGCGTAAAGTAAAACCGAAAATGACATCCCGAAAACAAACAAAAACACCCAAACAAACAGAGCCATAGTCCTGGGGTCCCAGAAATGGTAAAAATTCCCGAACGACAAAACCACAAGAAACCAACAAAAAATGCTGATTCCATATCCTTGGAGCCTAAATACATGGGGTTTGGATGTTTGATGGGTTTGTTTTTTGGGTACTTACGGTCATTTTTTGATTCCTGGAGACCCAGGACTCAAAAAACTGCATGTTTTTTGTGGCTTTGGGATCTGTGGATGTGCGTTGTCTTTTTGTTATGTTGTTTGTTGTGGGTGTCTTTTAGTCATGTGCGGCGTATTCACTTTCATCAGTAGCTAGTCGTTTTGCATACGTTGCCATGGATACTCTCGGGCATTCTCAGATGTAGAGAGCATTGTTGTCCCACACAACCGTATATATCAAATAGTTACATAAATTGTAAAAATGCAAGGGTCGAGATAGCACAATTACTGCTACTAGTAGCAGTAGTAGTAGTGGCAGTAGTAGTAGCAGTAGTAGCAGCAGTAGTAGTAGTAGTAGTAAGTAGTAGGAGGAGACCCCATAGAGATTTAGACAAGCAGGTTCAAGGGGTGACCTGGCTGTGTCTCCACGGGACGCTTTCAACCCGAAGTCGTGCAGTGGCTGTGAAAAAGAATGGCCAATGGCCTCCCTGAGTTGCAACAAGCTCTTCAGCTTAACGTAGAGACCAACATAAAATTTCATGCTAGACCAAGAAAAATCTTGTGTTAGACCCTCCGAAAGCACCAAAAAACTAATGTTTTTGCATGTAGGAAACCTGGTAGCCCGAAAAATCCTAAAGTTCTCGTCCTCGAAATGCCATGCAGGCTGCTGTTTGGAGTAAGCCGGTGGCAAACTGGGGGTTCAGGGCGTCGCGCCAGGCCAATGTCACGGGTATATGCATTTTTTTCGTTTTTTCTTGAGAAGGTGCATTGAACATATCCTGTTTATCAGGGTGCTGAAAGGTGTCTGTTTGAAGTCTCAGGCAAGATACCTACGTTGCTAAGCACTGTTTTCGCTCTTCGATCCATTAGTCCAAGGTACGCCCCATGAGTCCAAGGGATTGAGGAGTCCTGCAATCTATTCGCAACAGGTTTTGAGTACTTGGGGTTCAACACGTCTGTTTCGGATTTAGGTTCTCAAGTGTCAATTATTGGGGTCTGTTTTTCGCTGAGAACTTGAAAAATGATAGAATGTGGGCCTGTAATATACTTTTATTGGAGATTTGCTGTCCAATGTGTCTTAACTATGAAGTCCAGCCCTTATGCTTGGCTTGAAGCTCCGAAATCCGAACTCCGAACCCTCCCTGACACAGCAGCTTCGAGTTCTAAGGCGACCAAGAAGAGTCATACTTCCATCTGACTATGCATTTTTTCAACGGGAAAGCCTCAAGAGTACTTGGAATAAGAATACTTACATCATGCCATTCCTCTCTTCAAAAAGGGAGGCGAGAGGACTCTTTTTCAAAAGGGGAGGCCCTTGCGAAAAAGAAGTACTGTCAAAATCAAGCTGTTCCTCTATTGACAAGTGGAGAGCTCTAAGTTGACCCCGAAGAATGATATTTTCATATACTCATCACGCTATGAACCAAGAGGGCTGGACTAAAAATGCTTACGTCATACTATCCTTTTTCAACAGGGAAAGCCTTTGGGGAACCTTGAAGAATATTACTTACATCATGCTCTTCCTTGTTTGGCAGACCCTAAGAAGAACAGCACCACCGAAAATGAGGCTGATTTTCCTTCGACAACAGGAAGCCCCAATTAACGGCGACCTCCAAGAATGATACTTTATGATATGCCTGCTGCGTAGAAAAGAAAGCGTTAAGTGGGATCTTAAAAAAGAACTTACATTATAGTAGCTCTGTTTTTAGGAGGGGGAAGCCAGTGATTTCAAAGTAAGGCTTCCAGCATGATACTGGCACGACGTTATGTGCAACTGGAGGGGTGAAATTCTGAAAGGGCTCTCACACGTCATGCTTGCAGTCTCCCATTGCGAATTTAAAGGGGTTCCTCCTGACAGAATACCGCCAAAGCCACTATACGTAAAGCAGTCTGCAGAGTCTGCACCTGCACTTGGCGAGCCTTGAATCTTACGGTGGACTGGTCCGATCCAAATCCACTTCAGGGTTTCACAGGGACTGTCAAAGAGAACAGGTCCCTAGTTTCAAGCCGAAAATGTCTCCAAGCGTTGTCAACACTGCCATGCAGTTCGCACCAACGAGCCAGCTGTTCTCTCTATGCTCCTCACGGGACCACACAGTACGGATGCTAGAGAATTCTGGCCATTTACTGCGCTCAACTCATAAAGGCGGTTCGTGGGGAACTTTACAAAATTCCGGCACGCTCGTGAGTTCCAGGGCGGAACTTCTGTCAGAAAGTGCTGGCCGGGATGCTTCTGAAGCACCGCCAGCTCCAGAAGAAACAGTTGCCCTTCCTCAGGCTGCTCAGAGGCGTTCTTACTCTTACCACCTACAATACAAGCCCATCGATGTTAGGCGTTGTTTTGTTGGGGCGGAAGGGGGGATGGGTGTTTGCTGCTGGGGCAGAGGGCGCTGTTTTTTTGCTTTTTGCCCGCCCGGCCCAACAGCACCGCCAGCAAATAAAAGAACATGCCGCTGCCGAAAGAAGCTCGCGTGCAAACCACAAAGCAGACCAGACAAGAAAACACACACACACACACACACACTTACTTACCCCAACCATGTTAACTTCGATGTGAACAGCCTATTCATTTCCACGTACATGGTCGCCCCAAATATGTTGCGCTAGCAGCATGATAACTTCCGCGTGACACGCATCATAACACAACCATTCCTGTGAGGCCACGTTTCCGGTGCAACTAAAAGAACAAATTCCCTTACCGCAAACACTGCGGGTGCCAATGCAACGGCCCTCAAACAGCAGCACCTCTTCAACAGATAGGCAACAGCATTGCGCGTCATGAATTCCGGCTTGCGGTTTCGAACAACGTCAAACAAAACGCGCTTGGCCACAAGCCAGAAGACTAATCGAAAGAGACGGCGAAGATTCAGACATATTCAGACGATTCCACCGTGTGCGTGAGAACGTAGAAAAACGTCCACTTGGTTATGCTGATGACTGAACGACTTGTTCAATCAAAGCGCAAACCAAAGCGGTTTCTGCAAACTGCCCCAAACACCGGAGAACATTTTGGGGATAAGACGGGATCCAGAATAAGTTGCATTGAGCAACAGGACCTGCAGAGGTTACTTGTGACTTTCGCCTTCTGCACCCTTCTTCCTACTGGATGAACTTGGTACTGACAGATCTAAAAAGCGTGAGCTGTCTTCAAATGCTTTCTGTTTAGTGCAACCTTTGCTGCAACTGTCGAAGGAGATCTTCTGCTTCTCAGGCATTTCGAAAATTTCAAGCAAGTTTCTGTGAAGCTTGCGAGGAGTTCAAGAAATTTGACATTAACTACCGTGGAGGACTTAAGATCTCTGCACATTTCTTGATTACGTCAGCTCCGAATTTCAAACCTCAGTTGGGAATATTTTTGCGAAGCCATTCGCGCTCTTCCCCAAAGATGAAATAGCATGACTTAAGCAAATGAAGCAGGATAGCAACGACTGCAGCGTGCTTTGGGCTAGAGGAGTAGTTCTTCAGTACAGTGATGTTCCTGTGCAGTGGATTTCCATCGTCTCATTTGGTCCTCGAATTTGAACAGCCCTAGTGATGCGGCAACATGCTGCTGTGGGGTGGCGTTGTGCTGCTGGGTGGGTGTCCTGTGCATGTTGTTGCGCTGGCAGTTGCCCGGACTCGAGAGCGCGCAGAGAGAGAGAGAGAGAGAGAGAGACAGAGAGAGAGAGAGCCCTCTCCATGTGGGGAGGGTAGAGCAGGGAGAAGAAGAAGAAGAGCAACGACTGCACCCCACACCTGCTTGAGAAACTTGATGATGGGGAGAGTGAGCGCTCCTTTTTTCAGCGCGGTCCGGCTGCAACAAATGAAAAGAGCCGTTTCGTGCGGTTTTGGCATGTTAAGTGGTGGCTGGAGGGGAGAATGGACAGTGCACGTTTGAAGCCCTCAAGCCGCAGCGGTAATTCCGAACCGAATGGAGAAGCATGAGGCTGTGAGGTATCGCAGCCATGAGGCGAACGGTAAGCCTACTTCTATTTCCGTACCGGAAAGATGCTGAACGATATGAAGTGATAAGACCGCATCCGACGGAAATGTTCTGTCATCCATTACTGGCGTAGTGCGTGCTTCAATGGACAGTGGCCACCTTTTTGTGCAGAGCAGGTCAACAGAGTAGCCAATGGACCTCTGAGAGTGGCGACCTTCTCAATACATTTCTTCGAGGTTTCATGCCGCATGTCACCATGATAACGGTCCGGTTTGCATTTGAACAATGCTGATGTATTCGCCACAGACATGCATGTGACAGGCATTTGCTTTGTGCGTCTTCGCCTTCAACTGCCACCTGAACGTGATACCCATAGCAGATCGCTTGGTCCGCCCGACGCGAGACCGAATGAAGAAAGTTTCAGCTCGTGTGAATATATTTCAGTGCGCCTTCTACATTCTGATCGGCGTGACTGGCTCCTCAGTCTCTACACTACACCTCACGTTGCGAATTTGTGCGCTTGCAAGGCATGCATGCAGGCACTTTTGTCAGCACACACGCTCAGGCTATTTCTCCTTTCTGGACAGAACTCGCTCTGACATTTTGGAGAACTATGACCCTACGGACCGTGTTGTCGATGGTCTATTGTGCATTCTTTTGTGCATGTTCGGTGCATTCATCAGTATCACTGCTGCAGTAGCTCTTGTACATTCTTTTCCCCCATCACCTCTTGAGCTCCCCTCGCTGACCCTACGAAGGACTACTTGGTAGCTGCTGGCCGTTGCTTCCTGACCCTCACCATGATGGCAGCCTGACAAATCAGCAATTACTTGGGGAAATCTGTTTCAGGTGGCTGACGAGCCCACAGTTTGTTGAGAAAATGTCTTGGCATTGCACTAGAATCGCATGCAAACAGCATTCACGCGCGCACCTCCTAGTGTACAGCGGAGAAACTCTCGACCTTGGGTACACAAGATGTGCTATCGTGCTCGACATTCCCGGAGGCATGCAAGCCTAAGTCCAGCATGTGGTGATGCAGATGGCGTATTCTTAACAGCGTCCTGCTGCGCCGATGCTGTTGGAGCTGGGGCTTCTAGGGACGACATGCCGACGCTCAAGAGAGGATCAATGGCGCTCATTGCTACCTTCCATGTAGCATTCAAGGTAAGTGCTTTCGAATGGTGGATCCGCTTTCTTGGCACTTGCTGGATGTTCCTTATAGGGTACCTAGACGACTCCTTATATACAAGTGCGTGCCCTTCATATCTTTGCCTGGGCCGCTTACTGGTAGCATGGTTCGATCTTTTGATCGTGAAATGGTTGAGAGAGCATCACTTGGCTTGACAGCGCGATTTGAAAGATCGAGTTCACAGGAAGGAGTGAGAAGCCTCCCTCAAAAGGGTGTGGATGTTCAAGCATTTCAGGCCATGAATGTTGTAGCATGCCTGTCAATTCCCAGGTCGCTATTCCCGCAAATCTGAACCCAACCGTGGCTTGACTCACTTCATGTTACTCGAGCGTCCACTGGCTTTATCGACCTATCATCAACTTGTGTTCCAACGTTCCAGGTGAAATCCGGTGTCCAGCTTAAGGATTACTTGGTGAAGGCTGAGCCATCGCTGCTTGAGCAGCTTTGCTTCATTTTGAGCTTTCTGGTCGCGCTTGCCTGGTTCCTGCAGACCTGTGCCACACAATGCCAGATAAGATGGTTTCTCTGCTCAGGAGCCCATCCAACTCTGATGGGGAAGTTAGAGATCAGCCTCGCTTCCGTGACTGGGTCCTTGAACTTGAGAGGGCACCACGACAACTTGAGAGTTTACTGTTAGAATTTGGAGGGTGCATCAGGTCGCTCTGTTTGTTGAGGCATAGCCGTCTCTGTTCTGTGCCTTGCTTGCCAAGCAGCACTTGCAGCCGCTTGGCATAGCCTGGTCAAACTGCAGCTGAAATGGTGGAGTGCCCGATATCGTGCACAGGTGAACGTGCCGAATGTGGGGACAGTGCTGAGCAGCTTGACGTCTGGGTTGGACGGGCTGCGGTTTTTCAAAATCGTTCCTAATTCCAACATACCCCAACCAAGGCCTCCTGGGAGCCACAGTTGCAACCGAGTCTTGTCTCAGAGCATAACTGGCGATAACACTGTGTCGCACTGTGTCGGGTCTTCGTTGCGATGTGAACGCTCTCCTTGCAAGCGGTGAGGCCATGATGCTGATCATACCTGCCTACTGTATGGGTGTTGTCTTGGAGCGCTCCTGGAAACGCCAGATGAAGCAGGCCGAGACATGTCACAGCTTCTCATTATCAGGCGTCCTCGTTCCACAAATGAATGCGCTGCTCTCCGCATGTTCTATGGTTGTCAATCAGGTCCTGCTGCTTCTTTTCTAAAAGTTCTCCTGTTCCTCAAGAGGAAACAGCTTGATTTGTTCTTGCAAGCGCATCTCTGAAGGGAACTCACAGTTCTTAAGTGCTTGCTGTTGTCCATGCAAGGGGCACGCCGCCAATTTGCAGCATGAAGACTGAACAGTAGGCCAGGATTCAAGTTCTAATGTACAGCATGAAGAACTACTGTATCATACTGTAGCAGAGTCGGATGAGACCGATTAAGGCCGTTGGAGTCTGAACCAGACCAACAACAAAAACTTTGCAATACGCGGAAGAAACAAAGAGAAAAAGAAAGTGAAACGAAAAGAGGGGCTTAATCACTCTAGGCTAGGGTTGTGAGAAGATTCCCCAAAAAGGTGGAAATTGATAGATGATGCCCTGCTCAAAACCCAACAGAGGCCAAACCAGCAATTTTGACGCCACCTCATGTAAATTTGGGGTTGCATGCATGGTGGGACCGGAGACGGCCATTTGGAGAGACGTAGGAGGTCTGGTGGTGAGGGGTCAGCAGCCAGTTGCGGCCAGTTTCTGCTTCGCGGAAGGGCTAAGGCGGCCCACACAGAAGGGGCAAGCTGCTGCGCTCAGCAGTGTTACTAAAGCAGGGTTCTGATTATAAAGCCCCCGCACCCCCCAAAACAATTAACGATTTTACGTAATACAGGGTCCCCCAGTAAAGTTTGGAAAGAGTTGTTTCTTCCAGGGTGTAAAAGGAAGCTCAAAAGGCAGGACTCTTACAGCACATATGTAGCTCATGTGCTGAAACTCTTTGACGTCATCAGCACACCCCAGCGAACGTCACCAGGGAGAAGGAAAGGGGAAAGGGGAAGTCGGGAAGGGTGTACACCAGGAAGCGGTAGCGACGTAGCGCGACCGATCCTTAGCTGATGGGCCAGGGCCCATGAGACACAAGCGATCCTGAGTGATCCTTAGTCGCCCAAGAGATCCTTAGCAATTCTTTTTGCTGCCGCGAGCTGGTTTCTCCAACCAGCCCAAACCCTAGCTTGAGCGATGCCGTCGGCAGGACTTTTACAGAGCATGCCATTATTCCGTTTCTGCCTTGTGATTCTTCCGTACAAATTTGTTTTTGCCGGTGCCCTTTTCTTATGCCGTTTGGTCGCGATTTCGCTCTATTCCGAACCCCTTTGATAATCACCATCCAACATTCAAGTAACTTTGTTCAGCTGGATGGCAAAGCTGTGGTTTGGTGTTGCCAGTCTTGGCATTGCATTCTTAGCAACATGACATGAACACACTCACCGACTCACTGATGCAGCATGGTGCAGCTTTCCCCAGCAACAGATTCTGATACCAAGCAATCATAGGAAGAGCTCAGCCAATGCCGAACGTGTATCCCGGAGGTCGTGCTCTACGGCTGCGCGCTCCTGAGCCCTAACCTCAGCCTGTCATTGGTGATATTGGTGGGCCACGCTTGCCTTGCATTTTCGTGCCTAAAGTGCAGACCTCTTGGAGACACTAACGAGTAACTAAAGATCGAGAGAGGGGGGTACTATCGGCCATTAGAGAAGATTGCTGGCCAGCTAATCGCACTGGTTGTCTACATTCTTAGGAGATCGTAGTTTCTAGCTTTTCTCTACGGCATTGGCAGGCCCTTGCACGTTCTTCACGTAAACGGTCATGAGCAGCTCTGTCACATTGCAGGCGTAACCTCCATCCCCTTCACGCTGCTGGAAGCCATAGGACTGGTGCCAAAGCCGCGACTTGTCGTCACATCAGACCACTGGCAGATGCATGCTACAAAAGGCTTTGTAGCTTCTCCTTGTCGGCGTTTTCTGCGCATTCTGCCCAGATGCCCAGGCCTTGACCTCAACACGGACTCAGCAGTTTGAGAGAAACTTCAACAGCCATACCATTTCTCTCTGTAACCCGCTCTTTATGCCACAGATGTTGGTGGCAAGCCCTAGGCGAGCTGTACGTGAGCTTCTTTTTTTGCTGGTTGTCGGCAGCAGCTCGGCAAAGTTTCACGACTGCCAGCGAGCAACTTGCTGGGCAGCTGCGCGGAATTCGGCAAAGTTAGTTAGGTCTTGTTAATGTTGGCACTGGCTTGGCATCGGTTGGAGCCGGCCTCGTGCACAAACGATCGGTTAGGCCAGCGAGGCCGGCAAAAGCAAGTTGGCAGCGAGAATGGGGGTAAGGGGGGCTTTGAGCGCCTCTGCTTTGCGTGCAGTTCGCGTGCATCTGCAGATCCACGCTCGCCTTTGCGGCAGCAGGTGCGTGGTGACTTTGTCCGCGACAATCCCGGGGCTGAGGAGTTCGCTTCCCAGCAGCTAAGGTATGCACTGCTGCGACTTTCAAGCCTTGATCCGTAGCAGCCAATACAACTTCAATCCTAGGTCCACAAGCCGTAAGGCACTCTTCGCGAAAAGTAGCTCTACAACCAGAAGCCGGCTGACTAAGGAACAGCGTCGACGTTTATGCTTACTTCCTAAATCGGCTCCGGGACAACCTGCACGTTGTTCTCTCCTTCTCGCCAAGTGCCCAGATGTCACTCACAAGCTAGTCACATCGTTCGTGATTACGGTGCTTCCAGGCTTCAATTAATCGCATCGAGAACATGTTTAGGATATATGGTACGACATGTTGCAACAAGCTCCTGAGGCATCTGCATCCCAAATTCCCACTGCGAGCGCAGATGTTTCCAGCCGTATTCAGTGCCTTGCTGAGAAGGACTTGGGATACTTGGGCAACACGCCGTCAACCTGCAGCAAACAGTTATTACTGGAGACGTTATAGCGATGGCCAGGTGCGGTCAACATCAACTGGCTTGCTCCCCAGAAATTTTCCGTCCAGAAGTCCTGATGTTTTGAGCAGCTTTCAAGGTTCCTGCCCTGGCCGGAAGAAGCGCTGGTAGCTGTGAGTACGGACCCTGGCCCCAGTTTGTGGGCCTCGCTGATTTGTGGAACTGTTCTGTTGCAGGCGCAAGTTTCCTGAAAAGCTTCAAAATCGACACAACAGAAGAGCACCGAAACCGCGGTTGCCCCAGAGCATAATTCATGTGCAGTCACATCTCGCACCAAGCAGGCTCAACACTAGAAGTGTGCGTTTGAGTAAGGGCTGTACGAGCTGATGGGCTCTTTTCAGAATCGCGTGCGAGACATGTATTACCCTCAGTGAGATGCCAAAGCCATGCTGTCAAGAGGTACTGCAGCCAGCTGCAGCCTTTGAGGTGCGGAGTCTACCTGTCCAGGATGCGCAAGCATGTCTACGTTACGCCGAGGCACAGAGAAGTCAGACATCATGGCCCATGCGGAAGAAAGACATCCTAGCTTGCCCAAGGGGAAGTCCTTTCCTAGTGTTCTCTTCTCGCTCCCGGACATGCCTCACGACCAAGAGCAGTGGATAATTGAAGCTTCAACTCAAAGATGACACTTGTACTGTAGCGAACTTTGAATGCATGCAGTCAGGGGCTTATAAGTTGGCAAGCCCTTGGAATGCTTAAGACTGACCCATTTTTGCGTGCAGACCCCTGGGTCACCAGGAGGCAAATTGGGTGTCGTGGAGCGGTGTCAAAAAAAGGGTGGTTCTGGTGCACTTCAGCTCTCTTTTTCTGGGGCCTGCTAGTGGCTGGAATGCTTGAGTCAGGGAGTCTTCGAGGCCCTCGGCTCACTGACTTATAAATCAAGCCTTCCAGCCACTAGCGGCCGCCCACCGCTACTGGCTGGAATGCCTAAGGAGATCTTCGAGGACCGGGAAAACTTGGGAAATCTCGGAACCTGACACACACACACACACACACACTGAAGCATTCCAGCCACTAGCGGCGGCACCTGACCTGCCGCTGCCCCACTGCTAGCGGCTGGAATGCTTAAGTCAATGAGTTTGGGGCTTCCCAAGGTCTCGGAAAACCTCAGAAGACCTCGGGGAGGTCTCCCAAGACCTCGGAAAAACCCGGAAGACCTCGCGAGGGCCCTGACTCGCTGACTTAAGCATTCCAGCCGCTAGCGGCGGTGCTTGCCGCTGCCCAACCGCAGCGGCTGGAATGGCCCTGGAAAAGGAGGAATCGTATCTAAAATCGTATCCGTTCTAAGGGGATCTCGATACGATTTCAATACGATTTTCGATACGATCTCGATACGATTTTCGATACGATTCCTGGATATTGGGCCCCCGAACCCATTGTTTTCTGAGGACTAGGCTCAAGTCGTCCTTTGGACCCTACTCGTAGTTTTTGGATACGATTTCGATACGATTGTCGATACGATTTCGGAACGATTTCGGAAAGGTCTGGGAAAAAGCTGATACGATTTCAATACGTCCTTGGGGGAGGTTCTGCGGTGTGGACCCTACCTCAATACGCTTCTTTCGCATTAGGCCAGTAGATGCCTATCTACTTGTCGGGTCTAGTCATAATGCCACGGCCCCCAACAGCGAGAATCCAATAACTCATAATTTTCAGGTCTGTCGAGGCATGCGCCCCTTTGCAAGCCCTAGACTTGCAGCTTTCATTCATGCCCCAGGCTCTATTGACTCTATTAAGGTCCCTACTCAGGCCTATTCACAAAGGCTCCAACCCCAAATGGCCATCAGGCGCCCAACTTACGAAATCTAAATCTAGCATCTGGGAGCCTTGAGAGCCCCCGGGCAGAGGACCCTTGGCTAGGTTAGCTGGGAGGCTGAGGAAGGAACTTGAGGGAGGGTCAAGGTCTGCTGTCCTGGGTTTTTTTGATGGGACGTGTGGAGAAGTAGGATGTAGGTTTTCGACTTAAGGCTTAGGGAGTGGGGCACGTTCAGATTGATTATTGAATCCTACGGGGCACACCGTGTGTGGTTGGACAAGCACAATGGTGTATTCAAAGTGTATTATGTTTTGTAATTATTGAAATCGTATTGCTTTTTTTGGGTGTGGGTTGGAGTGTATTGAAATCATATCACGTATTCGTATTGAAACCATACCAAAACCATAAAGATACATAGTCTCTTATTTTGGAACCTAAAGGTTTTAGCAAGTCTCAACTCTAGAGTGCCTATACCCAAAAAACAGTCTTATGCATTCCAGGGGCTTGGCAACTTATAAGATATAAGAAGAATAGATGGGGATGTTCTTTGCATCAGAATGCCACGAATCAAGTAGAGGGGCGCGCAGGCCTCCAGGTTGTAGTGAAGCAATTTTTAGATGTTACTCGTGTGGTACATAATTCAAACGATTTCAGACCGCAACAGCGACAACTGCCGGTGACTATGTACAATTACGCTTACCATCACTACGTTTAGATACTTGTAGAACGGATGCAATTACTTTCATCATTATTACTGCTGATTACTAGTATTACTACTTTTACTATGATTGGTACATGTCATTTTTATTGCCATTGCTATTAGTGTAAGGCTGCTACAAGGACGACTACAATGAAAATGCTGTGAGAAGCCTTGCCACTACTGCCACTGCTACTGCTACTGCTGCTACCGCCACCGCCACCGCCGCCGCCGCCGCCGCCGCCGCCACCACCACCACCACCACCACCACCGACTGCTACTTCTACTACAACAACAACTACTACTACTACTACTACTACTAAAACTGAACCTACTACTTGACATTTGAGTTGTATGTTTTTTAGGGGTACTATGGTACCCATTATAGAGTAAGATTATATCCTCCTTTTGGGGTATAGTATTTTATATAAGGAATATTATCTTACTAGGTTGAACCACAAAAAAACGCTACTCATCTGAACATGGCAAACATGAGCAACAAAAAGTCTGGTGTTCAAGAATCTGGCCTTTCGGTCAGTAGGCCGTGCACGTTTAATGCGCACGTGAAAAAAAAAGGAGCCAGAATTCGACGCTTTTTGAAAATGAGCTTCTCCGAGCTTGTTAGGCCTATAACCGAATTGCAGGTCTTGAGCGCGAAAACTGTATCAAAGAAAATTGTCTCTTAAGACCACTGCCGGAAACGGAACGTTTTCCTAGTACTAGTAGTAGTAGTAGTAGTAGTCGTAGTGGTGGTGGTGGTGGTGGTGGTAGTAGTAGTAGTAGCAGTAGTAGTAATAGGTACCAGTGCTCGTACTCATGTTAGGCGCCCGACGGGGCAAAACACTCCTCTAGCGCGATACAGACGTGATTTGTTTGCCGAAATCTTGTGCCCTCATGTTTTTGGTAATGTGAAGAAATGTGCTTGCCATAAATATGTTTCTGGTACTTGGCGCCAATATGAGGCTATAATGCGTGCAGTGATTGTATTCCTGGTATGCTTATCATCATGAGTTTATATACTTGGTGCCCGGCGAAGAAATGTAAGAGCTACGTCGTTCATACCATTCAGGCATTGTCCTATGTTATGCTTGCTTGGGGAGTGTTTTTCCCTGCAAAAGACCACCTACTCCCTCCTCCTCCTCCTACTCCTACTACTACTACTACGAGGCATACTGTATGTATTTGACGACTCTCTTTTGTGTGNNGCTTCTTTGTCTGAATATGACAGCCACCATGCACATCTTCTCCGCTATTTACAGCATTTCCTCCTTACTGCGTCTGTTATTTACTCGTTTTTCCTCTTCCAGTTGCCAGTCGGGATGTTCGTGTTTTTTTCTTTTCTGTGGTCGCAGCAGCCTGAA
>CAJNIZ010042811.1:0-10314 GCA_905231905.1 Symbiodinium pilosum
AAACCCCTAAAGTTTGTATCTGAAACCCTGAACCCTAAAAACCCTAAACCCTAAAACCCCAAACCCCTAAAGTTTGTATCTGAAACCCTGAACCCTAAAAACCCTAAACCCTAAAACCCCAAACCCCTAAAGTTTGTATCTGAAACCCTGAACCCTAAAAACCCTAAACCCTAAAACCCCAAACCCCTAAACTTAGGGACATCTCCATATTTGCTACCCTGCTTCGTCTACCGGCCCACCCTTCTCCAGCTGCAAACGTTCCATCTCGGCCTGCAGCTCTGTCGGGCGTCCCCCTTAAGTAGATATAATAGGGTTTAGGGTGTGGGGTAACAGTTTACTTGGGAATAATGGAAAAACATGGAAACTACTATAAATGGGTTATATAGGGCTTAGGGTTTAGGGTGTTGGGCTTAGGGTCTGCGCAGTTTACAGTCCCCCTTAAGGGTTATATTGGGGTCATATTGGGATGATGGAAAAGGAAATGGAAACTACTATTTAGGGTTTAGGGTTTAGGGATAGAATATGGGGTATATGGGGAGCTCATTATCATATACCCGAAACCATATTTGGTTAGGATTTTGGGGTCTGTACAGTTTGTAGGACCAGCAAAAGATTCAGGGGCTAAGGGCTTCGGATTTAGGAGCATTTAGTCAGGTTGGGGTCTAGAACTGCAGTCGCGCAACAATCCGTGAGTGACAAGTACTGGAAGCTTGACTTTACAGCTCTCAAGGGCTTGGGTCATCCAGGATTGGAAACACATGTGAGGCTCGCAGCTGGGAACCCTGAACCACAGAAACAAGTATAAAGCCCCTTAAGTCCCTTCAAACTATGGTTTGATTGGGTTATAGCTACAGTGAGAGTTGGGCTATAACCGACCTGACCCTCCAAGTAAGTAGTTGGCGGTATGCCTCCTGACGCAGCCCGCTCGCGAATCCATGCCCCCTCCCACTGCCTCTCCCTGCACCTATGTCATACAGCCAAAAGCCACTAATAACACCTCGGCTAATAATACCTCTTTTCCTGCCGGCAACGGAGAGTTATCAAACAAATGATGGACGTATGCCTCCCGCTCTCGCTGCTGCGCAGCGTTGCTCGACTCGTCCACGTTCTGCATTGCGGCCTGACCACACTTCTCATAATTTCCCACATCAGACAACCCAGGCACGTGCCCGAGAATCGTCATTCGGACCGCGGAGACAAGGAGCACTGTCATTGAAAGCGCACGCTTCAAGAGTACCAAGAGTACCAAGAAGCATCTCAGACAGAGCCAAACCTCTCAATAGCAGCAATATCAAGCAGGACCTTGCTACTCTTGGGACTCGACTATCAGGGGCAATTGCTTCTTGGGTTCCAAGCACCGCCGCGCCAACTCATGTATTCGCAAGCTTGGAGCCTCTTGCCGTTTGCATGGTTGCCCAGCCTATTTGTATGCAAAGCATCTCAATTCAGGGGCTCCTCTTTGCAGGTAAGGGAACTCCATGCTGATCGAATGCTGCATCCATAGTGCTCCAACCTCTGCAAATATTCCAAGTATAGGTTTTACCAACACTGTGTATGTTGCCTGTGTAGAAACTTAGCCTAGAAACCGACATGGTACTCTAAACCTCTCGGACCCCATGCGGAATCCCACACATTCAGCCCCACAAAGCCCAAACCTTCCACACTAAACCTGAACCCTAAACTCCTTGAGAAGCCTCCGGGTAAACCTTAAAAGCCCTCAAAAACCTGACAATTCTTAGCCCAACTCCCTCAAAGGCACTGCCCAAGTACTGCCTGCACCATTTCCCTCGCCTGTGGTGTGGGGTTCCAGGTCTAGGGTGAAGTGTATGGGTAGTTTCCCAAATTGGGGTCCCATTGCGGTACCCTGAATTATTAGGTGCCGTAATATGCTCTATAAAAGATGGGCCCATAATTTTGCGAGCAACCCGTATTCTATGGAAAGTATTGCTTGTTGCAGCCTTCAGCCGCAGAATAATTGATATTCAACGAGCTTGTGACAAGACATGGGCTTATTTCGGCCGATCGTAAATTTGGTGTATATCTGTTTGTGGCCGCTATTTTTGGGAAATACAACATGCGCAGCTGCGAAACGGGAGATTCACTTTATTTTGTTTGCAGGGATTGCTGGTCAGGGTCTCACATTCTAGTGGGTTGCCTCGACTATGACGCACGCCGTACCACATGCAAGACTCTTCAGGAACTTGCAGCCTTAGCGCTTAGGAGCCCCATTGAACCTGCAGTAGGCGTGAGTGTTGCACCTACTACTACCCTATGGATGATCTCTGAAAGAAGCAAAGCAAAAATGCCGCAGAATCACCCACAGCAGCCTTGACAGCAGTGGGGCAGCGAACGCAGTAAGCACCACGCGAGAGACAGTATTGACATGAACAATGACCCTGGCTCCAAGGACTGATTCCGTTTTCTTTTCCATTGTCCCAATATAACCCCTATACATACCCTATCATTTCTTTTTCCATTATCCCAGTATAACCCCACTATCTACCCTATTATAATGGAACTTTCTGTTCAAAAGCGTTGCTACCAGGATCCTCCATCACTCTGCTGCATCTCACTTCTACTAAGCCTACAGCTCAACTCCCAATTGCAAGTATATTAGGGTTATTTGGGGGATAATGAAAAAGAGAAACTACTATAATGGGTGATATAGGGTTTAGGGAGCACAGGGCCCATTGATGATTGGATTTCATGGTGTGCGCCTTGGTCTTTCATCTCAACTACAGTGCAATGTAGACATGATAGGTCTTGCAATCTTGCAATGGCCGTACCTTGTTGCAGGCTTCACCTAAGCACTATTTGAACTTCGGCTGAGCTCAAAGATTCTAACGCTCGGATACTGAATTTGAAGACACGAAAGGAGCCAATGATGCAGGGACCCACCAAAATTGGACCCTAAACCACGTAGACGCTAAACCCTAAATCCTAAACCCTAAATCCTAAACCCTAAATCCTAAACCCTAAACCCTAAATCCTAAACCCTAAATCCTAAATCCTAAACCCTAAATCCCAAACCCTAAACCCAGTCCCATACTTGTTTTTCTTATCAAACATTGGTCAGAGCTAGGGACCTGGGGCTTCGAACAAGCAACGAAAAGCGGTGTGTGGGCATGTGCGGAGAGGCGTGGAACTTGCACGCGGTTTCCACATTGACATGGGTTTTGCGCCCTAGTGCTGGACGAAGCCTTGCATATTACCACCAACAACTTGATTGATTCCTGTTTACCCCTCAGAAAAGTCCTTGTATTGCTCCCTGCCTTCTCTTTATTCCCAACTAAGAACGAATCTGTGTCTTCCATCAACCGCTGGACGTTGAAACTGCGAAATGTCGCCTTGATCTCTTCCTTCTCAATTTCCTGTAGGGAAGGCTTGGGTGTTGGACTTAGTGTTTAGGGTTTTGGACTTAGGGTTTAGTGTGGCGAAGAAACTATGACGAACGATTCGAAGTTGTGTAGATAGTGTAACGAAAGGATTCTACGAGGTTTTGAACGGTTTGCCACTGCACTCTCGTACGAGCCTCCCAAGCATAGGGTTTCCAAAACCTGTACTATAATTCCTATTACCCAAATCCCAAGTACCTATTTATTGGGCACATGGACCCTAAACCCTAAACCCCATATACCCCTATATATCTCTATATACCCCTATAAATCCCTTAAAAGGGACCTAATTATTGGGTACATGGACCCAAGCATAGGGTTTGAGTAGGACCCCATGAATTCTAAGCTTCAATCTGTTAAAGTCAGTTGTTGTACGCGCACTTCGTGAGGCTTGGAAAAGTCCGAAAACCCTACACTCCCACAAATTAACATGGAAACCCATATAGCCACCTTTTTAAACGGACTGTAGTCTTTATAGGGCCCTTTTTGGGTTTCCATGTTAGTTTCCGGGAAGGTAAACTCTAAAATGCTCAACTCTGCCCTCTCTCTGAACCCCATCCTCAGTTCGAAGCACTGAACAGAAATTTCCTTTCCCTTTAGTTTTTTCAGTCCAGGGTTCTAGGGATAACACATCCCTATCTAAATGCTATACAACCCTATATATACATATATATATATATAAGTCAGAATAGGCCTTCCATGTTCCAAGTAAAAGACTTAAACCCAAACCCTAAACCCTATCAAGCCCTGAACCCTACTGAACCCTAAACCCTAAATCTTCAACCCTCAATCCTAAGGTTGCAAGGTTGCAGTACCCTCCAATGCGCTCCGTACGGCGCAAGGACTTTCCTAACGAATTCTGGGAAACAGTTTGAGCTATTGTCTCAACTTGTAGTATCCCCCTTTATCCCTCGGGTTCAGGGTTTAGGGTCTAAACTCCTAGTATCCCCCTCAATAAACCCCACTCTACTCCCCTATATAATCCCCTATCTGACCTTTCCTTGAAGGAGTTTAGACCCTAAACCCTATATACCTCCTCCCATACGTAAGATGAGGGTCGCGGAAGATAGGAATACCTTTCGCGATCCTGGACTCGGGATTCTAGGGGTCTCTTTTCAGGATCCTGTCCAACAAGAACTTCAAGTCTAAAAACCCTGATTGAACCTGATTTTCAGTCTTACTTGAATTCTAAACCCCTGATTTAAGCTTGTTTTGAGTCCTGCCTGCACGTTGCTGGACATCTCAAGCGTATTGTTGTCTGTTGCTGTCGGACACCTGGACTTTAGTCTTTACACCCAGTACATACCTACACTCACCTTGACCTGTAAATCCACCCACCACAACCAAGGCACCCTACCGAAACAGCAACGCCTTTGGATACCAAGATACAGTCCTGCTTGCGCACGCGCTCCTTCTGCTTTGCTTTCTTCTGCGCGTCTGCTTTCTCCACCTCACAAGCCGGTCACGTGCTTTGAATTTCTTCAATTGTATCTCTTTGTAGAATCGTGACAAAACAATACCGTCGAGATCGTATGACTGTCTGGATACCCCTCCTGAAAGTTGCGTTGCAAGACTTTAAAGTCACGCTGGGGAGCCCTTATCCACATTCCCAATGTTCAACGCTGCCCTTGCCCTGATCGACAGTAAAAACTTCCGTTTCGGACCCAAACGGCCCTTGAAAAGGGGCATTCAATTATTTACTGATCAGCCTAATCACCCGTTTGACCCTTGATGCAGTTTGCCGCCCCACCTCCTCGTGCTGGCTGGCAGACCACTTTGATTCTTCTTCTGACCATTCCTGTCAGAAATGCCCTAAACCCGAAAACGCAGCTGTCTAAATTATCCAGAGAGCAGATCGCAATCATGGGTTGGGGCACTACGACCCGGGTTTAGGGTTTAGGGTCATCTGACTTAAACATAAGATATCCTGTGCCGATTTCAGGAGCCTTCATGGGATTCAAGAGGTTTTAGGAATGATGGAGCAAGTGTCTAAGGGCCTCTCCTGAAGAGTGCCTGTTGGGGAACCTCAAGGTACGTTGAAAGTATATCTGATAGGTTCATGTCTCTCTTAGAGCCTCTGTAGAGATAATCTTCAAGCCTTTGTAGTTGTTAAATCTAGTCCCCCTTTATAATAAGATCCCCATATACCCCGTCTTCTATCTACTTAGTGGGGACTATAGCAAGTTCAGTCCTACATGCTCCGCGGGGTTGTTGGAGGGTAAGCTCCATGAATCCATTCTGCAGCTCCAAGCGTAGCAGCATTTCATGGGTTCCTCTACTCAGCCCCTCCTCTACTACCCCCAAGGTTCTCCTTCATCAGCTTTAATTCGCCCTAGTTACCCTTGTTTAAGGCTAAGGGGGGAATCAAGGGAGGGCAGCATAGAGGAGGGGCAGTACGGGAACCCCATGAACATTCAGCAGGCCTCTTCGTAGTCCCGCAAAGCACACTCAGTCTCGTCAGAGATGTAGGTTCTCCTTGTCAGATTCCGGTATTCCTAAGCCTAAGCCCAAGAGCCGTGTCTTCAGAACCTTGTCAAAGGCAGTTGAGCTATCCCATGAGTGAGACAGCTACAGGCATGTCCAATCACATGCGTGTGATGGCTACTATTTGCAAGATCGTATAATGAACAAGCTTAATGTTGCAAGGCTGTCCAGATGTCCACGCAGTGCACGTAGTTCACGGGCCTGTAGCAGGTCCAGCGTTTGTGTGTGTGTGTCCAGGTGTATCGGTTACGAGCTTTGGATTTGACCTTTCCAAGCCAAGCCGTGTGTCAAAGTGGATTCCACTGATTGCGTTTTGGAATGAGCTCGGCAATGCGGCAAAACAATGAATCCATGCTGGGTTTCAGCCTGTTTGAGGCGCAGTTGACAATGTAGCGGGACCACATCGTAATTCCGAAGCCTGATCCTGAAACCCTATCCCCTCAGGGAAGACCATGGCCTCAAGCAGGTACCCTATTGTGCACTTTGCTAAGCCTCGGAGGTCCAAGTTTATAAATAAAACCTACTTTGGGCCCTACTTACAGTCTGTAAGCATTACCTACATTGGGCTATATTGATCTCTATACACCCCCGATAAGCTCCTAGGTTCCAGTTCATGTGCCATTTGCTTTCTCCATCCGATTCTCCATTATCAGGGTAGTACACTGGGCTATTTGGATCCCGGATCCCTAACCCCCTAAACCCTACATCCTAAACCCTAAATGCTAAACCCTAAATCCCATACCCTAAACCCTAAGTTCCCTAGGGTACAATAAGAACTGGGTCCTTTAGGGAGGGATGGCTGCAGGAATAAGAACCCTATATCTCCCTTAAGTAGATAGAATATAGCTTTGGGTATGTTATCTACTTAAGGGGGGCGATAAGCCTAAGGCTCAAAATAGCCTCAAAGCCTTTTCCAGCATGGTCTTTGGGCCCAAAAGCCTTATATTATGAGTTTTTAGAGCCGTAGGGTAAGGGCCCAGGTACCCAACTATTGGGGGGGTGGGTTTAGGGAGCTTTTTTTTTTGGGTTTAGGGGTGGGTCGGGGGAGTAATGTTTTTGGAAGCCCCAAATGACCTGTAGCGTTGCAGAAGCTAAGCTGACGACTGGCAGAAGATTTTCACCTCTGAACGGGGTGATTCAGAATTCCGAATTTAGGATAATGGAAAAAGAAAATGGTAACTACTATAATATAATGGGGCATATAGAGGGGTTATATTGGGTTTTATAGGGATAATGGAAAAAATGGAAACTACTATAATGGGCTATATAGGGAATATAGCGGGCTTATATAATAATGGGTGAACGTCAGGCGCTGGTGTTCTGGAGCGGTGACGGGTCATATTAGGATGTTCTAGGATGATGCCGCGCTGGGTGAGGTTGCGATATATGAGGACATCTACAAACTGTGCGAGAACTATACAAGCAGGCTCAGAACTGGGAGGCCTCTAATATGGACCAGAGGAAGAGGATCTCAATTGTCGACTCTTCTGGCGGATTGGAAGAAAACCTTTCACACGCAGTAAGGCACCCAAACGCAAACATGTTGAATCCTAAATGCTAGGTATACATCAACCATATCTCCGAGCAAAGGTCACAAGACCACGATCACTTTTCAACTATCTGTGTGTTAAATGGACTGGGCATTTGCAATGCTCCTGCATACCAGAAGAGGCTGCCGGATCAAGCATGCGGTGAACAACCAACAAAAACTGGAAAACCAAGACTCACACTGCGCAAACTGTCCAAAGAAGCAAGCCTATTCCCCAAGCCTGCAAGCTACCTAGTGGATGCTGTGGCCTAAGCTAAGCCAGGACGCTAGACCCTAAACCACTCTGCATAATTGCTGTTGAATGGGAAGCCCACAGGATTCATACAAAAATGTATTAGTATAATGTAGTATATTATAGTATATTATAGTAAACTCTAGTATATTATAGTCCATCTTCAGACGCTTGAAACAAATTGTCCATTTTACTCATGGAATACATTTCCCCTGTTGCAATGCTTGTGCAATCTCGAAAATGCTTCTTCTTCTTCGGGGGTCGCGGCTTCCATGAAAATTAACCCTAAGGGTCCAAAGACGCAAACACTAGGGTTTTAGGGCCCAAAAACCATTAATGCTAATATAGATTTGGGCCCTAAAACCCCATTATTTGGGTCCATGGACCCTTAGGGTAACTAACGGGAAAGGATTCCTCATGCCACGAAGGGATATGTCTTCTCAACTAGCGATTGGCACACTACTGCAAGGCCCCGGAAACCCAGAACATCGCGACACAAAATATATCTGCTCAATCTTGTATGGGACCATCTGATGGAACGCTGAGCTTAGTCCTTGCTCTGCGGACAAACACACAGCTCCTTCGAATGCCTAGTATAAAATTTAAGGTAATGAAAAATGCGCGGGATATCCTGCTTTTTTTGGAAATACCCAACCCCATGGAATAACATCTTTATAGTCCATTTTCCAAGCCAAGCCCCAAGCATCCTGCCAGATCCCGTATGCCATCCGCCTAGAATGCCTCAAGCTGAGAAAATCTAAGCCCTGAACCCTAAACCCTGAATCGCGGGCGGCATCACCCTGGTTGACCAGCGAAACTGCTTGCCGAGAGGGATACTGTCTGGAAGAGCCTCTGGAACTCCGGCCATGTGCTCAGGTAGGCTAAGGGTTTAGGGTTCAGGACTTTGGGTTTAGGATTTGGGGTTTAGGATGTAGGGTTTAAGGAACAAAAATAAAATATATAATCCCCGATGACAGAGAATCAAATGGAACAAGAACATGGAAAGTGAAAGGGAACCCCTAGGTCCCTTTAAGGGGTATATACGGGTATATAGGGCTTATAGGGACATAAGTGAAATGGAAACCGTGGCTCGGTGGGGGTTTATAGGAATTTGGGCTTCCAACAAAATTAGGGTTTTGGCGGTCTTGCCGTGGGCGCTGTGGCGTTCTGGGGCCTGTTTTGAGGTCACTAATTTGCGAAACTATCATGCGGGGCTATGAGGCGGGTGACCTGAAAGAAACCCGTGAAGCTTAAGGGACACGGCATGCTTGGGGCTAACAATAGCGTCCAATTGGTTTTAGCGATATTTATCCGGGATACCTGGAAGTAAAAGGCGGATCACAACTACTTGGTCACTACACTGTAGGGCACTAGGGTGTCCGACTGGGGCCTTCAACAACTCCTCCAAAATCCTGGCTGAAATAAACATGACACTGCTGTGAGTGTTGGTGAAGGGAAGCAGCGGGGCATCATACGGGATTCTGCATGGCTTCAGCAAACATTGTTCTAATCATGGTGTTGCAGCACTTTTTGAGCTCCCAACTTAACTTGACAGACTCTTCATGAAGTTTTTATGCCACAAGGGCATGCTGCGTAAAACGTGTGATGGAGCAACTAGCAGCCTGACTAGGTCACCCAACCCCCCCAATTCCCCCCTCTAATTTAGGACTTAGGGTTTAGGATTTAGGGTTTTAGGTATATACACACATATATATATATAGATATACATATATAATCCCCAATCATGGAGAATCAAGTGGAAAAGGACATGCAACATGAAATGGAAACCCTCCCCAACTTGGGAACCCCCGAAGCCAAACCTCCTGACCTATCCCAGACTCTTGATTAGTAACCCCCCTCCCCTTAATCGGGGTTATAAACGAGATCCTAATATCTAGGGCCTTAAAAGGAGGGGGTTTATTACTTGCGGGTCTACATTACCTGGTCTGTTTTTTGCCCCAATTCACTTACTTTGGTGGACCCTGACAGTATTAATTGAGTTATGGAACCTACTCATAAAGGTTACAATAGGGTTGCCGAGGGCTAATGAAGAGGATATGGTATTTGCCTAGCTCCAGCGTCCCTCAAGGCATAGGGAAGCCAGAATCCACGTCCAAAATTGTCCAGATCCAAGCTAGAATCCCTGTACAGCCCCTTGATACTTCGAGCATGCCCCGGCGTTTACAAAGAAAGTATGTATAAAAAACCTGTGTATAAGGACCTTAGCCTAAACCATTTACCCTAGACCCCCGAACTCTAAATCCTAAACCCCACGTCCTAAACCCAGAAGCCGAAACCCTAAACTGCCAAAATCCCTCAACCCCGTCCGCCCCCTTCCCCCCCCTTGCGCGCAGCCTTAGATCCCAAATCCTACACTGGACATCATGAACAGAAACCCTACTAGCTAAGATGCCAGCGCAGACGGGCAGTTTGCGTCCAGGGTCTAGGTCAGGCTTCCAAGGCTTAACCTGGTAGACTTTGGATTCAGGGCTCCCTTTAAATGGGCTACAAGAGAAAGAGAGAGAGAGATAGAGAGAGAGAGAGAGAGCATTGGCATGTTTCTGGATGTATATATGTAAGGCCGAAGGTGTAGGATGCAGGGTTAAGGGTTTGTGCAGGTTAGGGGTTGTGATGACAAGCTTGAAGGGGTTTCA
>CAJNIZ010042811.1:16889-60692 GCA_905231905.1 Symbiodinium pilosum
GGAGGGTGGAAGTGGACGTGTGGAAAGCGTACCGAACCGAACCGCACCGAACATTAGGATACCGAAGTAAACCGAAGTAAACCCAAACCGAACCGGACCGAACCGCAACACCCATGATTATATAGGAATCATACGAACTGCCGCAAAACAATCCGAAATAACTTAATGGGCATGGGTTCCTCATACGGAGCTATGTTAAGGACTATACTAAACTACACGAGGGACCCCTATGTCCAGTGTGAAGGGTCACTCTAAGGCTAATACTGATGATAGCTCATATAGCGTTGTACCGTGATCATACAGCAATGCATAGAGATCGTATCGGGCTATATAGGAGTCATAGGCTAGGAAAGCCTACGCAGACTACGGGGCTCACTCGTACTATGGGGGTCAGATAGGGGCCTTTAAGGATAGATTACACCAATAATGGAGAATCAAACGGAAAAGAAGATGGAAAATGACATGGAAACTACTATAGACATGGTACTTGTAGGGTTTTGGAGGCAGAGTATACTATACACATGTACAGATTATGCGCTAACAATGTTGGTAATGGTTTTGGGCTTCTGCAGATTGGCCTGGGGTTGGGCATTGAGGGTGTGAGGTTTTGGATCTTCGTGCTTCAGACTTGCAATGAAACCCTAGATCCTAACCCTTAAGCCAGCGCCCTGAGTTTGGGACCGGGGTTTGCGAGAATGTCATTGCTACTGCGGGCCAGATGTCTTGAGGAATGTGCGCAGCTCTGTAGTTGATTTGAAAACCTTGCAGATTTGCTCTGGCTAGACCATTTTTGAGGGGTGCGCAGCCAAAATATCTATTCTGTTATCTGAGCTCTCTTGCCACTCCCCAACCTGAACCGCTTCGAAAACGACAACAGGGCTACAGCAACTCAAACATTTCACGCCACACCTGCTGCAGGCGCGTCTCGAAATCAGTACAAAAACAAACCCGCAACCCAAACCCCCAAACCCAACCCCTAGCAGCCAAAAAGTAAACAAAAGACACCTAATCGCAGGGTGGGAGTCAGCCTTGATCCCTGAAGCGTAAACCCCCATTTCCTCAATCCTAAACGGTATAATCCCTAACCCTAAGCCCTAAACCTTAAACCCTAAACTCAAAACCTTACACCTAAACCTCAAATCCCTATGCCTTAAACCCTAAACTCTAAACCTTACACCTTAAACCCTATAGCTTAAACCCTACATCCCTTGACCTTAAAAACCTAAACTCTAAACCTTACACCTGAAACCCTAAAGCTTAAATCCTAAACTTTGAAACTTACGCTCTCAAGCTCGGACCGAGTGGCTAAGCCAGCGTTGCACATCGATGACTAACAAGCCGCGGTTGACGATGCATGCCTTCAGCTTCTCCGCATAGGTAGGTTATATATGTATATATATACACATATATATATATATACATATTTATGCACGTATATAAATCTGTATATATATGTATATATGGAGAGACAGAGAGTGAGAGCGAGAGAGAGAGAGAGAGAGAGAGAGAGGAGAGACGGTTGTATAGGAATATATTGTGTTCTTGGTTTATGGCTTGAGGGTGCTAGCCGAGCAATGGAAACCCTAGGTCGCCTTATAGGGGTATATGCGTACCATACAGGTACTTTAATTACCCGAATACGACAGAATCAAATACAGAAGAACATGAAAAATGGAGTGGGCAGTGGGGTGAGATTGAAGGTCTGAGGGTTTAGGCCATGTAGGTATAAACACGAGTCTGCTGTAAGTACCCTTAAACCCTAAACCTGAAACCCTACAGCTTTATAAGCCTTAAACCTTAAACCCTAAACCTTAATAAACCTTTAGCCATAAACCCTAGACCCTAAAACCTCGAAACCGAGTTTCTCTACAGATCAGTTACAGGAGACTATAGGGCTTTACCGTTTGCCTGGCTATAACTTGGCTTTTCTCCTTATGCAGACCCTTGATTAACAAACACCCCTCCTTTTAAGGGCCGTAATATTAGGATCACTACTATACTCCCTACTAAGGGGAAGGTGTTTATTAATCAGGGGTCTGGGTTATAATTAGAATCCCCACCACATGCTTCAGGACGCACGGATTGGGGAATTGAGATTTGGCAGGGAGTTTCTGCGCAAGATGGGCTGAACTATCTTTAAAGTTCAGGGAGGGGAGGATATAGGGTGCAGAGTTTGAATTCAAAAGAAGGTTTCAGACTATTACTCGAGCATAGGTTTCCAAGAATTAACCAAACATATGTCAGTGTCCATAAGCAGATAATACAGTATGGACCCCACCAAGATACTGTAAGCCTTTTCGTGGAGAACCGCAGGAACCATGCGAGCTGGATTCTAAACTACTATAATCCCCCTTGATAATCCCCTATAATACTCCCCTATACAATCCCTATATAACCCCCTTTCAGGAGTTTAGACCCTAAATCCTAAACCCTATATAATCCCTACCTAACGCCCTATAATCCCTACATAGCTTATGTGGCTTTGTCAGAGCAGGAATAACTTGAGAAACCTTATGCAGACATCTATGGCAGGCTATTGAGGTATGGAAGCCTGAATTCCCCGCCTAGGGCTCCTCAATCTTGAGGTATGAAATATCCCAGTCAAGAGCACTACCAACATGTGTTGCTGCGAAAGCCCAGCTAGAAACTTCGTTGGGTCTGCGGGCCCACTTATGGCCCTTTGGAGGGACCGAATTTTCAGATTGCCCCTGCTTGGTGTGTGCATATGTACTTGTATAAATATATATATATATACACATGCACAGATTTATTCTACACACTGTGCAGTGGACATGTAACCCAAGAACGTAAATCTTGTATCTACACACCGTAAATTGGGCACCTACCCTACTGGGGAAGCATCTTGAGGAGGACTCCACCATCATGAGAATGACTCTGGTTTCGGGTTTACGGCTTGGTGTTTTGCGCTTGGGGAGTGGACATGGTATTTTGACCAGAAAAATTGAATATTCGACTACCACATACTATGCTTCGCTGACGGAACCTTGGAATGGGTCTGCTCCTGCCACAGTGTCCATGAAGCATTTTCGAAGAACGTATCTTTTAACACTTCTATGCGAATTTCCACCAAATCTCAATAACCTGCATACTTCCAGTCTGCAACCTGTATCCAAAAATCCTGCGAAAGAATCTGCCCATCCATGGCAACTTCCGCGACAAAGTAATTACTTTGAAGAATGGATTCCCGCAACTTTGTTATGTTCACGCGCCATGAGTACTGCCCCCTTACCTAATTTTTTGGTTCTGCACAAAGGACCCAAGTGAGTGACCTGACGCGCCGTTTATTGTCCGCAGCTGAATCAGTGCAACCTCGCACCTGACTGAACAGGCAGGGCTATCACAAGTCCTCATGCATGCCAGGAAGTGCAGTTCACTCACTGGTCAGCGGCACGCTCGCCCCTAAGGATCAGCCCAGAATCAAGCATAGCATCCGTAGTGTGCTTCCGAAACCCTCCAAAACAAGGGCTTTCCCTGGACCTCTATGTCATCACTCACCATGTCACAAGGCGCATAAGTTTGTGGACCCATTGAAGTGCCGTAGGTGGGTCTTTCTACCAATCATGAGATGCTATGTCCATCTTCTCGCACAGGCAGCACTCGGTTGAGCACCATGTCCTCCCACTTGCCATTCACAGAAAAAGTACCAATTCATGCTAGCACCTGAGATCTGTATCTTGAGAATGTGCGGCTCCCTCATCCTGAAAACCACATTCCCCAAAAAATCCCTGCGGATTCTATCTATATACATGCATGTATCTCATGTGATCTGCTAGCTTTCTCAAGCTTACTACTTACAATTGGGCTTCCTTGGAGCAAGCCGGCAAGGCCAGGAAGAGCTCAGAACTCATCACCATAGCCTTCCTCCTCTCCTGCGTCGTTGGAGGCTGGGGGTTTCGGGTTCAGGGTTTATGGTTTAGGAGTGGAAGCAGAGACTGGTGCTGATCCAAGCAAGCTGAAGAAAGGATCTCGGGGTGTATGCTTATGGTTTAGGGTTTAGGGGTTTAGAGATTCAGGTATCTCAAGATGGGTGTACCTTTCAATCCCCCAACATACTGGCGAAGAGCGGAAGAAACTTTGAAACTATCCTGCGTATGCAGTCCTCTCTCTGCCTGCTAAGACCAAGCAGATACTAGAGACCCAGTACAAAAGCACCTTCTGAACAAGCTATGAATTTAGCCTTGCAAAGGTCATGGACACTGCACATGCACCAAGGCACTGTGAGCTCCCATGTTGCAAACTTGAACCATCCCCATCCCCCCATCTTTGATGGACCATGCTAAAGCCGCAGGTGAGACAGGCCGATCCTTCTCCCTCCGCAGTTTCGATGCCGACCTCTTCGTAGTCCTTCACAACAAAACTGGGGGTAAGCAGCTTCTGATGGAAAACAAAAAGTAAACGAACACAGGCACAACATGATAATTCAAATTTCCCACTTTCCATTTCCATTAACTCCTCACAGCTTGACGGCAGCGCATGCAACTGGCGCAACATGACCCAGGTAAAAACCATTTGTGATCTTCTCCATAAGCACCCCCAAAATACATCTCAGTAAGACGCGGCTGCGTTTGAATCTATGCAAATGTGTTCTTTTTCATAACTGATGTCTCTTTCAATATTTCACTTCAAAAATCCTATGGCCCGTGTTGCACGAGCCCCGAAAAGGACCCATCAAATTCGGGAACCCACACAAATTTCCTAAATCCCGGACCCCCAACCCTAAACTATAACCCCTATATATACACTATCGTTCTATAATGGTTTCCATTTTCCATTATCCCTATATATCCCTATATAGCCCCACATACATCTGTACCCAGCAGCCTCTTGGTTTCCTTCCGTACAAAGTCTACATTTTTGTTGCTGCAATCGGGTTACAGGAATCCAGAAAGGAAAAAAGCGTACCTGCCCAGCTATGGAGTAGTCTGTAGATCCTAAACCGTAAGCTCCAAACCCTAAACTCTATACCTTAAAACCTGTTCTTTATCCTGGCCTTCTCCAGGGCTGCCAAATCCTCTCGGGCCTCAGAGAACTCGCCCTCCTCCATACCTTTCAAGTTTAGCTAAATCAAAATTAGGTAGAAAACCAATGTGTTGTTCATGCCTTTCTGTGGGCCTGGGGCAATTTTCCTATCTAGCCGTGCATTCCAGGTTGTTGTTTTAGCCGCCCTCGTGTTCTGCCCGACCATCCAAGCAGAAACTCCAGGGTTTAGGGATGGGGTTGGGAACATGGGTCTCTCGGGTTAGAAGCATGGCCGCTGGTAAGGGCCCTAAATCTTGAACGTCTCTGTGCATTGTATATATACCATAGATGTGTATATGTATATATGTATTATATATATATATGCCATGTTGGAATCATCTTGCTTGGCATTTGGGAGCTCAGCAGGAACTTCCATTAAGACAGTGTAGCACTTCTGCAATAGGGGAAGTCTTAATTTTACAAAAGAGCAAAAAAGGAATCGCGAGTAGGGACTGTGGGGTCAGGAACCTGTGTATACAGACATAGAGGCATAACCCTTACAACCAGGCCTTCGCCCACGTAGTGGTGGACGAAGGCTCGCTTGGAGTACATCAAGTCGAACTTGTGGTCAATGCGGGAGAAGACTTCCGCAATGGCGGTGCTGTTGGAGATCCTGGGAATGAAGGATGTTTAGCCTGAACCCAGAAACTCATAAACCCCGAGCCCTTGCGACTAAACTTAACCGACAAGACCCTATACCAATCCAGCTTCCATTTCATCTTCCGTTCGAACTAAGCACCCTGATAAGCAATGATGTTCCAGTTTTACCAGGAGTCATGCAGCAAGCTCGCATGACCTTCGCCAGGTCGCCGCCAGGCACCACGGTAGGGGGCTGGTAGTTGATTCCGCACTTGAAGCCAGTAGGGCACCAGTCCACGAACTGAATGGTGCGCTTGGTCTTGATGGTGGCCACGGCAGCGTTTACGTCCTTCGGCACAACATCACCACCTGCACATCAGCCAGTCCAGCACCAGAAAAAAGCCAACCGTGACATTTGCAGCTAGCACTAAGCGCCCAGCGGTACATCATGCAGCAAGCCATGTACTTGCCTTGGCTGCCCGTGGGCTTTGCTTATAAACTGAATCGTCGTGGAAGGTTAGAGCTAGCTTGAATGCCTTGCTATAGGGGCCGGAAGAGATCAACTTTTTCGGGGTACTATGTACCATCCGTACTGAAGGGACGTGACGCAACACAAGGAGTAGTGGGACTAAGATCAGTCAAGCCTGCGCGCTGAACCTAAAGCCTCAACCTTACCCACTATAGTTACCGGTCACCCCTTTCCACTCTTAGCTCGCCAGAGCTCCATGTCGCGGATCGCACTTGACCATCATGGAAGCTGGCTCAAAGACGGACATGGTGATCTCGGCCACGGACAGCTGCTCATGGTAGGCCTGCACAAAGCAAACATTTAGCGTGGCTGAAAGCCAAGGCCTGATGTGATCCCAGCTTTTCCACGTTCCTTATACCCTATTTTAATGTAGTATGATTATTATCCCTATATAACCCCAATACATTCCCTTGCTTGTTGTTGTACACTGTACACAACTCTGGGGCCTTCTCCGCAGAGATGACAGGAGCATAGGAGGTGAGCATGAAGTGGATGCGCGGGTAAGGGACCAGATTGGTCTGGAACTCTGTGATGTCCACGTTCAAGGCTCCATCGAACCGCAGCGACGCAGTCAAGCTTGAGATGATCTGGGCAATGAGACGGTTCAGATTCGTGTACGTGGGGCGCTCAATGTCCAGGTTCCTGCCAGCAGAATAGACTCATTCCATGCGTATGAGAACAATCATCATGCAACCTAATTGCTGATGACATGCTCTCATGTGCCTGCGGCAGATGTCATAGAGCGCTTCATTGTCGTACATGATCGTCACGTCTGTGTGCTCCAGAAGGGAGTGCACGCACAGCACCTGACGCATTGAGTGTGCTTGACTTGCAAAGAGTCAGTTCCTCAATCAATCTATGATACCAGCTCCAGTTATCCTACCTTAACTAATTAACGTCTAACAGTCCAACAGGCGTACTGTTCAGTTACCAAGAGGCAGTGTTGTAGGGTTCGACCACGGCTGTGGCAACCTGAGGGCAGCACCAGACTGTGAAGGAGATCTTGCTCTTCTTCCCATAGTCCACAGAAAGGCGCTCCAACATGAGGCAGCCCAGACCGGATCCAGTTCCTCCGCCACAGGCCTGGATCTACATTGGGATGCTTGTTTGGGCTAGGGGTTTGAACGGAGGCCGTAGGGCGCCGTAGGGGTTGTAGGGGTTGAAGCATTGTTAAGGTTTGGGGTTTGGCTGTTAAAGATTAAGATTTGGGTTTTGAAGCGTAATCGTGGCTGCAAGACGCAGAACTCCAGGCTTGTGACGTAGGATGCAAGGTGCAGGCAGGATTTGATATTTTCAAGTGTGTGGTGGATCTGTGAGTAAGCTTGTGCAAGACTTTAGCTTCTTGCTAGGTGTAGCAACTGCGGGCAACATCATCCGCTTGGTGCAGGGTAGGGTAGGGTCTCAAACAAACGAGACAACTTCAGCACGAAAAAGCAAAATTAGTTGGATACTGCTTCCTTGATACTGGTCACATGTATACAAATAGTAAAACTTAAAGATATATATATATATGTATTCACATCTACCTATACATAAGAAAACGAATCATATATGTGGCTAGCATAAGGTGGGGGCAGCATCTAAGCGACCAACACTTTACTGGTTCTTCGTAAGGGACAAGGGAGAATGCTACATAAGGCCCCTTTTCCCTTATTCTCTACTAACACCCAGTAAGATAGGGTGAGTGGGTGGGGGGCAGTATCCAAGCAATCAACACTGAACCGAGGGGCGTTGTACACGCAGAAGCCCTGAAGCCCGGTACCTGAGAATCAAGCTGAAAAGATGATTCAGATTGACGGCTTTTTGGGGGGTCTTGAGGTTGAGGGCTTAGGGTCTAGGGTTACTAGGGTTATCGGTGTTTCGCGGGTGCGGGATCTTCAGGCCTTGGGGTTTCAGATTTTGGGAATCACGGCTAATGGGGGGGAGCAGTTTCTCCAAGCTACAACTGTCCCATACGTTCAAGGGGCTACAAGGCCCGCATAGGTATTATTCCGGTTCCATAGGGTACTAGCTTCCTGTGAGGAAGGTGTACTGATGGGACTTTTCAAGGTCAAATCGTAAAAAAAAAAAAAAGCTGGAGGTTTGGGCTCGCAGCTCGAAGCACCAACTCGTTAAACAGGGATCATAGGGTTTTATATGTTTAGGGTTCTAGGCAGCTTATAGAGATAGTTGAAAAGAGCATGGAAACTACTATAATGGGTGTGCTAAAAGCGACCCGCAAACCACTAGCGATTACATGTTCATGGTGCTATGCAAGCCCGAGTCACGATGCAAGTTGCTTCACGATGATACTACAGCTACCGCCATACCAGCACTACCACTGCCGACTACCGCTACTAGTAAAACGAGTCGGGATATGTCAAAGGACCCGAGGTTCAATCATATAAATTATTCTTCGGAAGCCCTCTCAGGACATGTTTGGGCGCCTTCTGACATGCACAGAAGGTGTTGGAGTAGAAGCGGCCACGAATACAACTTGCGGTCCTACCAGTAACCACCATGGCAAGAAATTTGCAACAATGCAGGCCGTGGTTAAATGCCCGAGTGTTGGCTGATGTTGAGAGTAGATGTGTCCAGGAACGAGCACTGGTTGTAGTCTGGGATTGTTGCGCTGGGGAGTCTGCAAAGGAACTTCGCTTAGGCTTGGACTTCTTCGCTACATTTTGATCTCCTCGGATTGTTGCATTTGGGGTCCTTCAAAACAGCCCTATGTTACATGCTGCTTACTTCATATTGATGGCCCCTATGTGTACACGACAGTATTCTGTACAGGGCCCTTACTAGGGCTTCATGTTACTTAACTCGGTAGTTCTGACGGGGAGTCTCAATTGCAAGTCAAAGCGCAATTGTCGGCAAGCTTACGGATGCGGTCCAGGACCTTGGGTGCAGCAATCTGAACAGGATTTCAGGTGAGCGGTTGGCGCTTGCATCTTTAGGGCGAAATGGCGAACACGTTGAAAGCATTGAAACAAGCTGCCACGGAAGCGCAACGGTCTTAGCAAGGCCAAGCGACCAAATCCACGATCTCCTTCCCAATAGTGTAGTGGCCGCGAGCGAAGTTGTTTCTTAGCTTGAGAACCGTTGCCGACAACAAGCAAAACTAAGGCAGTATGCTGCCAGTTGCCTTGGATTGTCTTTACTATGAAGGATCACTTTCGGGATCGTTCTGGGATGAAGTACACTTCAAGAATAAAGCGATTCCCACTTTCACCATGCACTCATTCCATGCTAGCTGCTAACCAGAGGATACCAGAGGTAAGATATGGAATAGTTTTCTGGTCCCACAACTTGCAAAAAAACATGGTCTCATAAGTGATCCTATATACACTCACCCAAGCCTCACACAAAACCCTACCTCATATGACCCGCATTTAAGCAATAGTCTAACCTCCTAGGATCCCCCTCAGTACCCCTATGGTAGTCGCCTATATGATTCTCGATTTTGATGCCACTTGAAAGCCCCAGGCTCGCTGCATCTTCCTTTCCGGAGATCAGCTGCTCCGGGTGGAAGAGCTGGCGATAAGTTCCTGTAAGAACAAACCCCACGGGTCCAAGTACTCAAATATTCGGGCTTTAGGTGCCCTGAAACCTCATTGTTTGGGAACTTGAGTCCTTAGGTCCCAAGGGAGAATGAAGGAATCGCAACAAAAAAACGGACACCACTTTCTTCTGGGGATTCTGTTAGGGCTCCCACAACGATCCATTTCCGTTCAGTAAGGTTGGAACCAAGGGCCGCGGATTTTGGGATGCTTACGTGGGTCCGTAACTATGACCCGAGGATGTAAGGTTGCTGCAACAGCTTGGGGAATATGAGCCAGAGCCGCTTTGTGTAGAATCTGTGGTGAATCCTCCGCATATGAGCTATAGTCTAAACTCCTCGTATCCCCCTCACCCCTATAGTAGTCCCCTATAGAATCCCCTGTACAACCCCGTCTAAGGAGTTTAGACTATAGCTCATATATGCATGCTTGGGGTGAGCTTAAAGGATTCTAAAATGTGGCTAGAACAAACGTTGGCCCCGCCTGTGCGGACTTCATCCACGACCGTAGGCTCGAGGTCCACCTTTCTATTATTATTTTGCTGTAAACGCGCCATCCTGGCTGATGGGATAGACGCAAAAAGCCATCACGGCTTGGCCAAAGTGCCAATTTGCAGTAACAAGGACAAATCTCCTTGGGGTTTTGTAGTGCGCAAGCGGGAGCCAGGCGGCAAGTCCCACAAGAGAGTTAAGGAAAACCCATCCCTAAGAACCTAAGGCGGGGGAACCGAAGCAGGGCCCAAACCAAAGGGGGAGACAAGGGAGGGGAAATTGAGGCAAAAACCGAGGCCTTAAGCGGGGCTTACGGCGTCGTAAATGCGTATGCCAAGCTTGCACGCTGCGACTGCGCAATGGGCTCGAAGCGCAGCCGTGCGCGCAGCCTGGCGAGTGATCCAACCAGATTTGCTGGTGCAACGAGGTTAGCTCTGCCACCAAGAGGCGGCGATGTGATGCATGGATTGGAGCTCGCTCCGCGCGTTGTTGAATCTGGGGCAATCTGCCCAGAAGTAACGGGCGCTTGCGGCCTCGTACCCACAAAAGGGGCACACGGTGAGTTCAGGCTGGGGGGCCCGAGGTCTGTGATATCTGCGCGTGGGGGTCCAGATGGCCCCACTTCTCCAGATGCACAGCGCAGTTGTGTCAGAAGGCGACAAAGATTTGATCCAGTCGCACCAGACCATGTGGCTGGTGCAATCCAGATCAATATCTTCGACACCTTCGAAATCAAACCTGGTGCGATTGATGCGCGAGAGCAGCATGCGGCGTGCACGCGTGCTGTAAATGCACCATCCTGGCTGATGGGATAAGGTATCACGGCTTGGCCAAAGTCCAGTTGCATGTCACAAGACTTGTGGGTAGCTAGCTTGAGGAAGTGCAATTGTTGAAGCACAGCGACTTGAGGATTATCTTTCATTCTTTTATGGCGATTTTACTGTCAATGCACCATCCTGACGCAATCACGGGTTGGCCACGTGGCCTGTGTGAAGTTGCAACGAGTTACACTGTGCTGCAACGTCCGAGCAGCGGCTCAGCCACAGAAATTTGAGACAACCTTAAACTATGAAAGCGCAGCGGGATCCTGGCACATTCACCGACCTGATGCAGCGGAGGGGAAGGGCCTAAATCCTAAAAGGGGCCAGGGCATGGAAAATGGCAAGCCTAAAGCAGCAACAGCAGCGTGCGCAGGCTGTGCCACACAACGTGCCGCTTGCCACGAGAGCACCCCGAATGCTGCAGCATTGCGGTTGTCTGCAAGAGGCGGAAAGACCATGCTGGGCTTGCAAAATAGCCCTCTCTAGCGATTAAAATCATCGGCATCAGCGGAAAAGTGGCGGGCACTAGCACACTCATGATGGCACCAACGGCGTTCTGCGTGCTCCCCTGAGGGGCACGAGGGTAGTGGAAACGGCGAGTATTTGTCCAAATTGCCACCCAGCCAAACGCTCTGCCCAGTTGTGTCCAGGTTGTAGTGTTCCAGACTGGATGGCTGGCACAATGGAGATCAACATCTAATTTCGGAAAGCAACATGCAAGGGGTGCGCGTGCTCAAGCCATGTCTCTGATTGTGGTAAGCGCGCTGAGGGCATCGCCACTTGTGTAGTTGGTATTAAAAGCCCCTGCTTGTGTTGCATTCGTGGGTGGGTGGATGTGATAGTGTAAGTGTTGAGTACCGCTTTATGTTTTTGGGCTTGGACATTACTATGCAAATGTGATCAGCTCAACCTATTCCAGCATATCCAACAAGCAAATTGTATGAAGTTATTCTCTGATTCTGTCAAATGCCTGCATGTCGCTAATAATGGAGTGTTGCATGGGTCTGTATACATTTTTCGAAAGTTTTCATCTTAGAGAAGATGCTTGGAATAGGGACTCAAATAAGGGAATACCTTCTGTAGGGATTGTATGCGGATTGTGTTCCCTCATTCCGACCCTCTACCCTAAACCCCAGACCTTATAGATATATGCATATATGTATACACATATACGTGTATATATATATATACACACACTCACTCCCTACTAACCACAGGGAAGCAATCAGGACTTGCAAGACAACAAAACACACAAAGCCAGAGTTTTGCGCCCACGGTCCCGGCTGACAAACAGAGGGATGGAGTCAGATTGTTGGTATGTTGCTCTTATGTATATACAAATAGATGTACATATATATATATACATATACAGTACCCCCTCCCTGTAAACCTACGTCTCCTGTGATATGTCAATGAATGTATATATATATATATGTGTATATATATAATGTCTATGCATACATATATACATATATGTGTGTGTGGTTACATGCATACATGTTTATATACATATATACATCTTTTACCATGGCGCTGCTCTTGACCCTTGTCCTGGAGAGTCATGCCTCGGTTTGATCTCCGACGTCCTACTGCGTATTTAGCTGTAGTCCCCCTACACCTAGAATGAAAACGATTGCTCTTCATAATTCCTTAGGGTTGCACCATAATAGGCACAACAAATCCTGAGGAGACTACAGTTAGCCGACCAACGCCAAGACACCATCACACAGCGGGGCACATGCTTGCCGGCACCCGTCCTTGACTCGATTGACAACACGACTAGATAGTTTCCCCCCTTGATAAACTCCATAGTAGTGCGCTATAAAAGCCCTTATATAACCCCTGTAGAGAGTAGAGCCTAGAGAGTACACCCAAATAGCAGGGACAACATTAATCTTGATGAGCCCAAAATGAGCACAGCAAGAATAAAAGGGTAGTCCTACTTAGAGGCTGATGGGACTTAGCAAGTAGGCTGTAGATGGGGCTAGTGGCAGGCCAACCTCGATTACGGGACTTCCACCCCCCTGTACAACATACTTACTAAGTCTGAACCTTCAAGTAAGACTGAGAGTATCAGGGCTGGACCTCAACGCTTTCACAATTGGATGACGCTGCCCGCTGGGACAGAAGATTCTTCCAAGCATCTAGACTCTATGCCCTAAAGCAAAAGTTCATCCAAGTCTCTCCGAAAAGAAGGTGTTGAAGGCATCCTGGCAAGAGGCTATTAGCTTGTACACAACTGGGAAGCCTTGGCAAGCCCATGTGTTGACATTGGTACCAGGCTTGGCTTTGAAGATGTGAGCTATAATCTAAACTCGTAGCATCCTCTTAATGATCCTTATAATACTCCCCGATATACTCCCCTATATATCCCAATTTAATGAGTTAAGGCTATAGCTCATGTAGAGTCCACATTCTACGGTTTAGGGTTCAGGGTTTGGGGTTTAGGGTTTTGGGGTTGTGGCCATTGCACCTTGGGTCCTATGTCTTTGAAGATTCTTGATAATGAAGCTTCAGCAACATTTGTTTAACCCAACTACATCTGATGAGGCTTCTCAAAATAGGGGGGTTCTAGAAGATCCTGGGATTACATGGGGATTGTACGAAGGAGATTATTGTGCGGCCCCATTCAGGGATGAAACATGTAGCGAATCTTCGGGCATTTCTTACATCACATTCAAGTGCCGTCTGGCAATTTGCAGGCTCTGACTTCAGTGGTGTTCACGTGGCATTTCCAGAAATGTTGGCAATCCCTAGTGAAGATGGTGTTTTTCTGGTGTGCGCGGAGGAGGTCCTGCTTTTGGAGGTACCTGCATGGAGCTGTCTCAAATTGAGTTTCTCCGTGGTCGAGATATTAAAGCCTGCAAGTAAGCCTCCTAGACATGACTTGTAGCAGGACGTGTCCCATTCTCGAACAAATGGATTCCAAATACAAATGGGATTTCCAAATAGATCATATATAGGGCACCACTCTATACCCCAGCATCATATAAAAGACCCGTAATGTTGGGAAACCCCCGCAAAATCTGAATCTGCTGCCGGGCTGCATCTCCGCCACCAATCCTTGGGGGAGCAAGTACCCAAATAGTATATAGAGTTTAGGGTCTGGGGGTTTAGGGGTGGGTTTAGGGTATAATATAGCCCCAACATTTCTATATGAAACCATTCGGGCCCGAAGTACATCCCATTTACATACTTGGGCCCTTGGGGTTGAGGTTGAGGCTTGACTTGGTGTGGGGATGTGGGGTTTAGAGTTTAGGGAGGGGACGTGCCTGTCAAGACCTACCCTAAGCCCCAAACCATATATAACCCCTATAATCCCCTATAGAGCCGCTTTAAAAGGTACCTATGAGACCCCTGTCCTAGGCTTCTTATTCCACCCGGGGGCCCTGACTGCTCTTGTGTGTCCAGCATCCTCCATATGGTCCCTAAACATAAGTATTTAAGGTATATGGAGGGTACCTGGAGGGTCTAGGTTCGTGTCTGCAGGATCCATTTCAGTTTTACAAGCATCTCGTTGCCTCAAAATTCTTTACCCAATTACTGCTTGTGAACGACAGCCAAATGTATTGCTTAAGAAGCCCAAACAAGCCTTCTCAATCTAGCCAAAACTTAGCTCTATAACATTCTTATACAAGGCGCTGGCAAAGCCTACAAAGACCAACTATGATTTCCTTAAAGCAGTTTCTAACCATGTCGCTCATCATTCCTTTGCAGTCCCCCAGACACCTAATTATACAGTTCTTCAAGTCATCACTAACTGTTCTTCCCCTCCAAAATAGCTAGCAAATGGATATCTGTTCTGAACCCTACATTAAGAGTCCATTCAGTAACTGAAGAATCTCAAGTTCCTAGCCGAGGGTCGTCTTGTCAGAAGGCATCTGCCCATCCGGCTGGATGCCGTGCTCCAGGCAGAAAAGCTCCCAGCAAGCATTGCCGATCTGCACACCGCCCTGGCACAGAGGCGTTTATGCAATAGGGTCTAGGGTTTGGGGGTTTGGGGGTTTAGGGTCTAGGGTTTAGGGGTTTATTAGGGTTTAGGGTTTTGGGTTAAGTGGCTGAAACAGGACTCAAGAGTACAAGGCTGTGAGTGGTGATAATGGTGATACTTGTGAATCGAAGCAAAAAACTCACTATGCTAGCCGCACGCGTGCTAGTTGTGAGAACGGCTGAGCACGGCACAGCAAGATCAAGCGAGCAGAGAAGAAAAACATTAGATGAGATGGAAGTTCCTCAAGCTCCCAAAGAAGATCCAAAACTGCCTCTTTTGAGAAAACTGGAAGACTTGAGCTGGGCTCAACTCCAAGACATCAGATTTCGATGGGGCGCATCTTCCGTATGCTCAGCACAAATGCAGCAAAGATAACTTCTGCTCCCAGGCAACTCATCATCCACAACATTCACAAAACTAGTATGGTTGCTATCGCATTCAAGTCCCATCGTTTTGTGTACTACTTGTTCAGTTCTTTCAGAACCAGCAGTTTCACCAAGCGCATGGCGCCTGGCCAATGTGGATGCAGATCGCCTCACGCATGGCTGCAAAGTTGGAAAGCGTCGGAAGTCACTTCGTGATGTAGTGGCCTCAGGCACGAATCCTGATTGAGCCAGCAGCGGTAAGAGCAAGGTCGCAGGCAGCAAGACAGCTGGACATGCTTGAAGATTCAGCATTAGATGGGCACTACTGTAGGCGTTAGTGCATCACTGCATGTTTTGCGATCTGTTCAACTGTCTCTAAGTGATCCCCCGCACTCGGGCACGATCTGCCCCTCTTGGGTATGAGCTTAGTTTTCCCATAAGGCATGTCTACATCTACACAGTGCAGCTGGGTTTAGGGTTTAGGGGATGGAAACTGATCAAGCCCTGGGCGATCCTTGAGCGGAGCATTATGGTACTTCAGGATCTCCTTATATTCACTAGGATCCTGACAGGATAGATTCAAGGTTGTAGGACTTGGCAATTGTGTAGGTTATTAGACGAAATCCCCAATCTAACCGCAATATAACCCCTATAAAGCCCATTATGGTAGTTTCCATGTTCCTTTCCGTTATCCCTATATAACCCCTATATAAACCAATGCCTGGTATTAGTGGGTTCAGAAGTCCAGGAGTCCTTCTGATTTAGGAGTTTAGGGATCTTTCTGGACTTCCAAGCAATGTCTGCTGCAGCCCTATAAACCCTAAAGCCCAAAACGCTGCCTGCGGGTCGAAGTCAGTAAAGCCCAATTCACCTACAAGGGTTTAGGGTTTAGGGTTATAGGGGTTTAGGGGTTTTGGGTTTAGGGGTTTAGGGTTTAGGGAGCAGAGGTCATGGGTAATTTCAATGCTACGGGAATATACAGGCGTGTAGAGGGGATACATACAGTGGATGGAAGAAATCTTGCACCATTTAAGAGCCGCAAGATAGTGTAATCATTGGGGTATAGGGCATATAAGCTCGTGAAGGATTTCCTCCGTCCACAGTAGCGTCGTAGGCAGTATGTGAGGTTATATACGGAATATACGGGCACATTACCCAAAGAATGGAAAACAACGGTTAAAATGAGACCCTTAACCCTCAACTCTACAGCCTCAAACCCTAGAAGCTACAACTTAGGGTTGAGGGCGTAGGACTTCCATCCCGACTGCCCCTATATTACCCTGTATAACCCTATACTACCCTGGTCTGGTTCCGGGCTCTTTGCGCTTTGTGTTAGGCTTGCTTGTGCATGGAGTGCTTGAGGGGGGCAGCCTGCTTCATGCATCAATAACGGACAGCAATGGAAAAGAATACAAAACATGAAACGGATACTGCCATTAAGCGTTTAGGGTAACTTCCTATAGCCACTGCTCGTACGAGCTTTCCGCCGGCTTTCGCATCCGCGTGTCAGCTAGGCTGACGCCGCCAAACGCTTGACTACTATGCCTGACTCACCATCAAGGCACTTGAAGGCTACATACATTCCCGGCTCTCCTGAAGGAGAGCCTTATTACCTAGATGGGACACTACCACCCTCATCGTTACCTGAATATGAGGTTCCCTAACTCAAGCAACCATGCTCCGGAAGTTGACAAGCAGGATTCCCCATCCCCCCCACCCTCCACCAGCAAAGTAGCCAACGTGCTTCCAAGCGGCGCAGGACCTCAAAATCCACATAGGTGTCGAGTCTTTGCAAACCTTGCACTTATCAAGATAACAGCTTATACAGCAGCTACTTGACATCCATGGCTTCTTAAGCCATCCCAATAATCAATTGATACTTCTTCTGAATGGGAGCGAAATACGATCGGCTTGTAGTCTGTACCATTCGTAAGCATACTGTAAAATGTGTAGTCGCATGAACAGCCGCATCATGTCGCTGTCTTGGCGTTCGGACAGTACTTCACCGCAGCACACGAATGTCCTTGGAGGTCGATGTCCTGCGGCATGTTCAGCTTTGGGAACCAGATGCTTCAAGCGCTAAATAAAAGCGGCCAAAGTTAAATGGAAGCAGCCAAAGCTGCGGAAATAAACTTGGCAACAATATACCTGCACAGTCTCCAGGGAGTCTTGCCGATCACAACGAGCGCCCCTTCAGTTGAGCACCAAGTGGAACACTGCTGTATTCAAGCGTGGCTTGCAAATGCCTATCCTGAGACTGATCCAGTTCAGGTCCCGTCCACAATGTCTCTCATCCAGAAAATGCCAATGCCATGCTAGCCAATCTGAGGGTAAGATGAACTTAAGCCCTTTCTTGCAGGAGGCCAGCGCAGAAAGCACTGGCTAGCAGCTGATGCCAGATTCAAAAGCGTTGCCGGGCTCCTGCAGCTCACCCAGGTCTCCCATGATCACGGTGTCCGTATCGATGTAAATGAGCCTCAGTGATGTGGACATGTGCAGAAATCACAGCTTTTGCTCTGGAGCCGGTACAGAACTAGGACGTGTGTCGACAGGAAATTGCTGCAACGAGAAATTCTCCATACATGCGGTGTGCTGGAAATCGATGGACTGCCATGCTTAGTAACTGGACCTGCCATATCATAAAAATGATGGTGTATATGGGCCATAGTTGTGGGTGTGTGGAGATAGTCGAGGCAGTACTCTGGCAGCACGCGGCCCGATGTCTTGCCGCTTTCGTAAATATGCCGGAGAAAAAAGGAAAGAATACAGAGCATGTCATGAACACTGAGGTTATACGTGGGCTGTATCGGTTTTCGTATAATACAAGAAGACAGCTTGGCCCCAGCATAAGAGTAAAAGCATGAGGCCCAAAGATCACATTGTACAGGTAGCTCTGGGCAACACTTCTCCACAAGAGTCATCCAAACAAACCTACGCTCCAAAATCCTGGAGCCCTAAGCCCTAAAACCCTGAACTATCCTAAACCCTAAACCCAGGGTTGTGGGAGTTTCAGAGGTTCCCTACTACCCTCCCCTTTTTTTCCAAAGCTTATGTTGGGCTAACTAAAGCCATTTTAGGGGGGTGGGGGAACCTAAGGGGGTGTAATAGGCGGGCCCATGAAACACCCTCAGCGCTTCCAAAAGCCACCCAGCTTCCGTCTCGGAGGCTCCTCGCCTTTACTCAAAGTGGGTTTGAACTTTGCTTGATCAGGTTGGGCCTGTTCATAGACATCTAAGGGGTTGAATAGCCTTAGGGTTTCAGGCTTTGCGTGTGTACGGGTTTAGGTTCAGGGTTTCTTGGCTTGGGGTATGCGCACGGCTTTTTAAGTAATCTCCGCAGTCTGGATCAGTACCCGACAAACAGGGTGCCAAAACGCCTTTCTTGAATCTGACACATGCTCATGTTCTTGAATAGACGGCCCTAAGGCATTCAAAGCCCAGTCCCTAGGTTTAGAGGTTGGGGATTAGGGTTTAGGGTATAGGGTTGTCAAAACAATGTGCTCTCAAAGGGGACAGATGCCTTACCCAGCTGGTCTGCCCTCGGCCCTAGTCGAGTGAGGAGTAGCATGCTTCTTGTTTCCAGAGTTCCCATATTGGGGCCTTAGGTGCTATAGCATTTTTTGCGGCGTATACGCGGACCTTAACTTGCTATAGCTTCATTGGAAACCCTGAGGATCCAAGTCTATACTTATCACTTCTTTGAGCCCTAGAGGCTATACATGATACCTGCTTGGATCCTGTAGGGGAAGGTGAACTCATCCCAAGCAATGGAACAAGGAAGCCCGAGCATCAAGAGCTACGCATCTGGTCTTCTACTACCACAAGAGGCCACTGCACTGACTGCTACTACCACTACTCCGACTCCTACTACTCCTCCTCCTAGTCCCACCACTCCTACCACACCTACTGCTCCAACTACTCCTCCTCCTTCTCCTCCTACTACTCCTCCTCCTTCTCCTCCTCCTACTACTATTACTGTTACTCGTAAGATTCCTGCAAATCCAAGCCAAGCAATCGATCCAGTTGGCCTTCCTTCACATACTCGTGGAGGTAGAACGGCCTTGTCGCCCAGGCAAGCCCCACAGAGTTCCGGGTTTTATTGCCATTATTCTTAAGAGAGCTAGTATTGTTGCGACTATTATGGCTGCTAGATGCTGCTAGTAGTATGCTTGGGACATTAAAAACTACAGAAGAGTCGTGACAATACGGCACACCGTTCAACGCCAGAGGCCTCGAAATGTCTCCGAGTGCCGCGCGCAAAGTTGAAAGGGCTTGCCAACACCTTCCTCGCCTTATACGGGGAAGGCAGGGGTGAGGGTGCAAGAATGTAATCGTTGTTACAAGTCCCGAGTATAATACGTAACGCGACCCCTAATGCTTAGGACCTTCAGGACTTTCAGGACATTCCAAGAAAAGGGCTTAGAGTCTGGACCACGCCCCATGTGTAGGATAAAACTTCGGGATGTACCCATTGGCAAATAGCCGGGGAGAGAACCTGTTTTCATGAAGTAGACATCTACAAATACTACCAGCAAAAATGACAATAATATTAACAGTAGTAGAATTAATTGATAATAGTAATATTGATAGTAATGATAAAAACCGGATTAATGATGGTAATGATAAGAATAGTGATGATAACGCTAATAATCAGGTGTTGCACAATGAGGCGCAGCTTGATAGGTCCGAGCCAAACAACAACTCCCGCCTACTCTGAAGCAGACGCAAAGCTCTGATATCTTGTCGTTGGAAGTTGATTTTCCCAGCTGACTCTCTTTCCCTGCTGTGTATACATATATATATATATTCTTGTTTTTTGCCCTAAACCCTAAACCCTAAACCCCAAACTCTAAATCCCTAAACCCCAAACCCTAAACCTCTCTCTTTTCTCTCCCTCTCTCTGTGACCAAAACTGCGCACGCTGGCCTTTGAGGACTTGCGAAAGCTGATGTGCGACCTTAGGGTAGGTTTGGGGGTTTGAGGGTTTTGGGTTTTGAGGGTTTCGGGGTTTTAGGGTTTTGGGTTTTTAGGGTTTAGTGGTTTTAGGGTTCTAGGGTTTTAGGGCTTTGTGGTTTTAGGGTTTTAGGGTTCTAGGGTCTTAGGGTTTTAGGGTTTAAGGTTCAGGGTAGTTTCCCTGAGGGTCCAAGTACACGATAATTGTCCAAGTGCCGAATTATTAGGTCCTTGTAAAGGGGATTATAGGGATACACAATGTTTATGGTTTAAGGCCCTAGGGGCCCAAGAACACAATGATTGGGTACTTAGGATTTGGGTAATAGTAATTGTAGCACAGGTGGCGGGGAAGTATATGATTATGTCATACCTAAACCCTCAGGGTTTGAGGGACCCCACGAAAATACTGAGCCGCTGGGCACTGCCCCAGAGTGCATGTGTCAATGGCAAAAGCTGAACGTTAGCAAATGTTACAGAGCTAACGTGGGCTAGCTGTTTTGAGTGGGGGCAGAAATCGAAACATCCAAAGAATGCCCCCAAACATGCGAGGTTTCCTTGACTGGGTTCCGCCACTAAGACCACAACCTCCAAATTAAACCCTGAAACCAAGGTCTTAAGGGCTTCCAACTAACCAGCGCAAAGCTCTGAAAGGCAAAGCAGAGCTTCTACAAGCTGCCTCCTCTTCATGATATGATGACCGCTTGGGAAGTCAACTTCCCATATGAGTTGTTCTCAAAATTGTGGGTCATTTTTGGCTGTAGATTCTATTACGGCACCTACTATTTAGGGTACCAAAATGGGATCCTAAACACCTACCTGGCGCCCTCATCCTGCCCTGTTAAACTAGTTGACGAGGCATGGATTCTTAAAGACTATGATGACCTTCACCACCTTGTGGGGGCAAAATTCCAAATGAGCTTCACAAGAATGATCTGGCCCCAACTCTCCCTGCAAAGGGCAACCCTCAACCCCAAAACCTGGATACGGCCCCCACTCAGCAACAATTGGATAAGAAGCATAACATAAATATATCAAGCCTATAATGTTGCTTATATTATAGACTGTTGCAGGGTGGGGGCAGTACCCAAGCCCTACCAAACATCCCAGTGCCCATGCAATTTATGTAATGCTTTATTTGGTTTTCCTATTGATTCCCCTTCATTGGGTGACTTACCCTAAACCCTAAACCTTTCATTGGGTGATATACCCTAAACCCTAAACCCCTAAACCTTGAGCCCAGCTGCGCGATCCGTTCCTGGAGAAGCTGATCTGCCACAACCTTGGAAAGATACTGGTTACCTAGGTATAGTCCCCCTTAAGTAGATAGAACATGAGGTACATGGGGATCTTATTATAGTAGACCCAAAGCCATATTCTATCTACTCAAGGGGGACTATACGTAGGTTTATGGTGATTCTACAGGCAATATAGGGTTGGTTAGAGACGGGATAAAAACGATTCTATTGGGGCTATGTAAGGGCTGTGTTGGGATTATGTGTGTGTTTCGGGGGAAAACCGTCAGAATGGAGATTCAGAAGGAAAACAGCATGAAAATTCAGATAGAGGGCTTTAGGATTTAATGCAGGTCTGCTGTGAAACACGTGCCTTACCCCTCATATAACCTTCGGGCTCCAAATAACTCAAAGTAGGGAATATTTCCAGACTTCAGGGGCCAAGGTAGGAATTCTTCATTGTGTTTAGGCCAGCATTATGGTGATTATAGATGGTTGTGGGGGTCCCTCTGCCGGCTTGTATGCGGGATGAAATGGAAAACCCCTGCAGGGTGGAGTATCACGGTTCAATGCGAATCTCATCAAATTTCAGTACCGACCGTTGTCTATGCAAACCTGCGCAGAAAGTTGCACCTGTTGCATATCAGAGGTCAATGGATGACTCATCGGGGATGAGGGTGGGATGCAGGAATGGCTGGGCGGCCAGAACCCTAAAACCCTTAGACTCAGACCCTAAACCCCAAGCCTATCCAGATCCTCTTATGTAAGTCCGTTATTGGGTACTATATTATATACCCCCAGAAGGAACTACATAGGAGCCCTTAGGTAAACTCCAAGCCTCAACCCAAAGCAGCGAAACCTTATCAGCACTGAACCCAAAACCCAAAGCACTAACCAGCCCAAACCCTAAACCCTAAACCCCTAAACCGTAAACCCCTGAAACCCTAAACCCCAAACCCCTAAACCCTAAACCCCTAAACCCTCAACCCACCCCAAGCCCTCAGCAGCCCTGAATCTGAACTTTGCCTTCACATCAATGTCCGCCAGGTGCGCACCTTTGTAGGGTGTGGATAAACAACATGTACGACATCATTTAGGTTTAGGTGGAGGACGAATCTACCACAAGAGGTGGTCAGCAGGAAATCTTTGTTTAAAAAGGAAACTACTACAATCTACTTCATTGCGTTTGGGCTTTACAGCTTACTGATGCTTACTAGGGAACCAGGTAATGATTATGAAGACTATTCTGGAACCCTAAACCCTAAACCCTGGAAGGTTCTATAGGGATTGCTGCAGGGATCCATTCCTGCCTCCATCCTCACTGACCACCAATAACATGGGTTGCTGTTGATGAACTTAGTTTAAGTTACTATATTATCCACCATAATGGAGAATCAAATGGAAAAGAACATGGAACATGAAATGGAAACTGGGGGAATATAGGGATTAAGGAACTTAATTTAAGTTACTATACTGGGGATCGCATATAAATTGCTATATCTACCCACTATGGTAAGTTAGTTTAAGTTCCTTAACACCAACCCAGTAACTTATATAGGGTTTGGGGTTTAATGGTTGTTTCCTGAAGGCAATCCGCGCTTTCCAACAAGAGGAGAGCGTCAAAGCCCTTCTTGTAGAAGCAGCAGCATTTCCAGCCAACCGCCCATTCGGATAAGAACGCTGAACCTTGCATTCAAAAAAACGGGTAGTTTCTCTAAATAAGGGGGCCCCAATATAGACCCCAATATACTATAATCCTTGATATGGGGAACCCCTAAAATGGTACCCCAAAAATTTTGGGAAACCTCCAAATGTCGGCCCCTCTAAGCAAAGGAAAAGGATTCTGGAAGAAGATTCGCCAGTGGATCGCCTCTAAGCCAACACATGGCTACTTACAAGTAGGGTGAGAGACAGTATAGGGATTGTGTAGGAAGGCATAGGAAAATGCGTAGAGTCGGTTTTTCAGGGCTATAAGTGCCCCAAATCGGTGCTAGCCACCTGGCAACGCCGGCCACGCTTACCCATGAAACTCCTAGAAAATCAACGTGCATGGGCAAAACTTCAAAGGTCAGAAATTAGCAGAGCGCGAAGTGATAGGCTCAGGCTAAGGCGAGTAAGCTCTTGAAACACAGGCACCTTAGCTGTGAGTTTGTTTTTTTTTGGTGGTTGGTGATGCGCCGTCTGGTGCAAATAGTGCAGAAGCCTAAGCAATTACCAATACATCTGAGGTACTGTATACCATAAACGTGTTTCTTAAATATCTCCAGCTATAAAATTGGTAGTGGTTGGAATCATTAGGCACCTGTAGTATCTCCGGCATTCTTTCAGAAGCAAGGAAGGAAGGTCAACTCTGCGCAAGGTAAGGATACTTTAGGGTTTAGGGGTTTCCTTCAGAATGTAAGGATACCTTAGGGTTTTTGGGTTAGGATTTAGGGGTTAGGGTGTAGGGTTAGGGTTTCGGGCTTAGGGTTGATACTTTCCCTGAAGGTCCAAGTATCCAATAACAATATACTTGCCCCCAAACCTGCACTAGAACTATTATTCTTATCCAAATCACAGGTATAACAGTATTGTGTACTTGGACCCTTGAGGTTTAGTATGAGGGTTGAGGGTTGAGGGAGCCCTAAGGAGACTCCACACATGGAGGTGCCATGTTAGGAGACCACATTAGACCTCGCGGAGTCTTAGGGAGGACTTACGAATTCCTTGATTATTAGTGACTACGACACCATTTTGGATTATATTAGGATCCGTAATATTCCTAATATACCAAAATTAGTAGGTAGGGGCCCCAACCCACATGATGCTACGAAGGATGAGATCGGATGAGAACAGTAATGGAGAGCCACATGGATAATATCATGGACGCTGAGATGGAACCTGAGTTGAATACGTATGTATGGGGAGTGCAAGGTAAGGGCCTACTTGAATTCAACATTTTGGTACTTCACGACAAGTTTGAAAGGTTAGAAACACGAGATATTGGTAATCCTCCATGCTTCCAAACCCCAAACCCTGAACCCTAAGTAATAGTTTCCATCTACTTTCAACCCCAAGATAAGCCTAATATTGCCCCCATGGGAATCTATATCCTTTTTGGTAAGCACAGTAGATATGGCTTGAGCGATTGATAACCCGTGAGTTGCCCAACGCCATCCCTGTACCTTTTTGGGGGGTCCCCACAATAAGGATTATAAGATTTTGGAGTCTATATTGGGGTTCCCTATTGGGAAACTACCAACTACTGTGGATGGAGGAAATTTTGCACCACCTCATAAACCCTATCCTCCTTATCATTGGGAGGACCCCCCCCCCTGTAATAGTGATATGATAGGTTTACCAGGGGGCCCGAACATAATCGCGATTATCCCTTATAGTCAGTTGACAGCATGGAGGGTCCACCTAACTTACACACTTTATATTATACCGCAAGAACTACAATAATTAGTTTGGGGGGGCAAACAAAGGCCTCAAATCATCATGGTCCCATCGAAAAGGGAGGGGACGTATACAGTCTGATAAAAGCCATAGTCTAAACTCCTACTATCCCCTTTAATAAGCCCTATAGTAGTTCCCTATAAAATCTCCTATATAACCCCCACTAAGGAGTTTAGACTACAGTACATATGAGTTTGAGGGAGGGTATTCTCCTCTGCCGCCTTTTGAAAGACTGCCAGATGACTGCCACGGTCGTAAATAAGACCAGCGCTGGAACAGACATACCTGAGCTACCATGAAGTTTCCTTGTACCATTAAAGGAAGAAGGGGGCTTTCATAAGTAATCACCTACCCCTAATGAGGATCCACCTAGCCCCGTAATAATGAATACAAGAGTCAAATACACCTGGAACTACCATAAAATCGCACAAGCCTTCTCAAAGCTCTAGGGTAGCTCAGCTGTTCCCGAATATGTTGCTGGAGCAGGTGTGGTTACTCATCGAAATTGGGGTCTCCATGTCTTGTACATAAGGATCTGTGGTGCAGGGTCCGGGTCTATAAGCTTCAGCAATAATTTTGAAAGCTCTGGGTTGTCAACACACACCATTTTGAGCAACTGTTTCTGTGCAGTTGGATCCGTGGTTGGGCAATCGCATTGGCTACTGAGGACACACACACACAGACATCCTGCATAACAGTAAAACAATGTGAGATAGCGGCTAATAACACTAGCACTACTATCCAGCGGCGGTAACATTCTGGACCCTGACGTCCAGCGTAAGGCTGCTCAAGGCCATCATGCGATGTGAAGTCACCAATGCATCACCACAGTTCTTTCCGTACCCACCAAACCTAACTAAAAAGTCTGGGCAAGCGCCAATGCAATCCATGAGAGCTATTATGGTCCGTGACAAAGATATGAGCATACGAGGTTCAGGGGTTGGTGAAATCAAAAGAGGCGACTTTATGCCCAACCCGACGACCCAAAGGCGGTGAAACAATCAAGGGAAAAAGAGATGCTGCAGGTGCATCCAATGTGCACCCCAAACCCTAAACCCTGAACCCCTGGCAGCTCTCAAATCCCAACCAGACAATGGGAAAAGGTGCTTGCGATGCTGCATGCCATCCTTTGGATGGTGCCAAGCTACATTCTAACTGATCGTCGGTAGGCATCCTGCTATGATTACCATTCATACTGATATCCTTGCTATTGTTCCTATACTTACGGTTCTCATTACTGTTATTGTTAAGGTTATTACGCTGCTATTGATACTACTACAAGTACTGTTCTGCATCAAGCGGACATCTGGCAGCGGAAGCAGATCACAGCACTGCTGCCCAATTAAAACTACTTTCACAGCTTGCAGCTGGTGGGGCCCGTTTCGGGTTCGCTCTCGATCCCAATCAAAATCTCCACTGAAGGGTCCAAGCCCAAATCATAAGAAAATATTCGCTTGTGGTGGCATGCTCCTTGATGGAGCTTGCCGTGACCTACCAGTGCCTCATAGGGAAACGGGACCTGACTCCCTACTCTTCCCTTTTGGTTCCCCCAGTCCCTATGAAGCGCGTGTAAGTCAAATAGGCCAAGCTTGGCTTGGGGCTGGCTGCTTCATTCGGTTTCCCAGCAACCCCATCATAGCAAGGGTACCGTTTTTCCGAATGCTCAGCTTTAATGAGGAGACCCGAAAATAAATAGAGGCAAAGGGGTACTACTGGGAAACCTCGCTCAACACCATGGAGCACGGGGAGCGAAGTCTAACTCATCCACCTCAGCCCGGACTGTTGTTGTGCTGGTTGGGATCTATACGGGGCCTGGGTTCCGTGAAAGCAATTGAACAGGGCACTGACGGAAGGGAATGCTGCAGAATTATTTGGATTTGCTTGGTTCTTCGTGATGTAGACATCTACCTGCAAGACCTCTGCCCCCTGATGTTAGACTGTTAGACGCGCAGGCTATCAGATTCCGGTTGCCTGGGTTTAGGACCCCTTACTGACCCGAGCATCGCAGCATGTCAAGCCCTTTAGACAAGCTCACGGCAATAATGACAACACCTGTGATGACGTTGAAAACAAATGCGAACATGCATCGAAGCGCATGCAAGTGAATGGTGAGAAATGCTTCCTGTTGTAGGGGCTGCGGGGCTTTAGTCTTGGCGAAGGGCTTTTAACAAGACCGCTGCCCTCAGAATGATAACGACACGGATCAGGTAGATGCATGATCAGACTATGTAACCCTGTGTATGATGATATGGAGCGAATCCAGGACATCCAAGTATACTTCCTCAATGTTCCTGCAACGTCAGCTTCCTTCTTTAGAAATCCTTGCAACTCCTTCCACAACTCCGACATGTTAAGCTAAGCCCTAACCCAAAACCTTCACAGCCAAACCCCGATCCAAATTTCCAAGCGGCTTGACCATGAACCCTAAACTCTACATGTAGAACTCCAAGGCCCAACCCAGAAATCCCAAACCCAAAAGCCCTTAGCTCTGATGTCTGAAATAAGCTAAACCCCCACACACCAACTCTAAATCCTAGACTCCCGAACCCCAATCCTACACCCCCAACCCCTGACCCCAAAACCCTAAATCCCCAAACCCTATAGTCACTGGGGTAATAATCCATCGAAAACCTACTGAACTGCTTAGGCGCAGTGGTCGCCTTTCTAGGCCGCTGTCGTGCACCGCAGCGTGCCTTCAGGTGTTGGGTGTTGGGTAAAGTGCACAAACTGAGAAGAGTAGGGTTGATAGGATTTACCAACGGTATACCCTATGGATCCCAATAGCCCTAATGATTAGGGTTTAGGGTTTAGGGTTGAATTTAATGTTTATAGACGCCAGGGCCCAAAGTAGGTATCATTTCTAGACTTGGATCCTCAGGGTTAGGGATAATGGATTAAGGTTTAGAGCTTTTGATCTAGTCCCCCTTAAGTAGATAGAACATGGGGTATATGGGGATCTTATTAGTATATACCCAGAGCCATATTCTATCTACTTAAGGGGGACTATAACCCTAAACCCTAAATCGTAGTTTCCATTTCCTTTTCCATTCTCCCAATATAAACCGAATATTACCCGAATATATTCTACCTTAAGGGGGACTATATTAAGGGGGACTATAGACTTTGGGGTTTAGCAGCTCTTCCTGGCTGCAAACAGTCTGAAAGCTCACAGGCAGGTTCAGGATAAAACCCACTGGATCTAGGGCTTAGGCTTTATGACTTGAGGTTTTGATTCTTTTTGTTTAGGATTTGGGGCTCATTGCTCAGGATTTGCAGGAGATCCAATCGCCCTAAACCCTAAATCCTAAACCCTTAAACCCAGTATCCAAGATTTCCCAACATGGTTTGGGTAGCTTGTATGGCATTTCATAGGATTGAAAATGAATACTGCGAGCCATCTTCTGGGGTTGTAAGGGCCCCTCATGTAGGTCCCTACTTTCCCTAGGGCTCCAAATTTCCCAATGCAGGTGTTATTAATAGACATGAAGCCCCAGGGTTTTACATTACTGGTTCACCGCATGCTGTAAGAAGCTGTAGGAGACTCTTTCTCTCAATAGTGATTGAGAGCTCCGGATGCCGTTCGCTACGGAGAACACGATGTGAGGGTTCTGGGTTGAGTTTGTAGGTTCAGCGCACTTCTTTGGTTTCGGCGTGTTGGCGTGCAGGGTCTTGCTTTTGGGCACAGGGTGCGGGGGGGAGGGGGGGTGTAATCTGGAATCCCGTCATGTCAGCCTGAAGAGCAGATCTCTAAACAAAGCTTACACATAGCGGCCAGGCAAATAATGTAAACAAAATGCATGTACAACAAAAGCACGTGCATGTAGATGATGGAAACGCACAATGACACGCGGAACAAGAATCCAACAACGCCCAGGGAACCTGTAAAACCTACCAGGGTGCAAATTCAAACCAAAGGAGTCCTCCTCATGAACCTTACTGCTTGTTAGTAGGGAAGAAGGGAATAATAATCCTTATATAATATATTCCCTTATTCCCTCCTAGCACCGAGTAAGTAGCTCATTCCAACAGTTCTGGGCTTTCTGAGTTGAACCATATCGTATACCACGAACACAAACAGTAGCGTGACCAGAACCAGGATGATGGTCTGTCTCATTCTACTTGTCATAAGCACAACCACAAAGATAACCCCAAAACCTGAACCCTACGCCAGAATCACCAGAATTACGAAGCCCCATACCCTAAGCCCTAAACCCTAAATGCAAGCATCAACTCAGCCAGAACCCGCAAAGCTGCGATACATAGCAAAACTGCAAAATCAGGGCTCTCTGTCTGGAAACCATCCAAGTACAGTAGTTATTAAATACTTGGGAAATACCCATCGATGCCCCTCCTTCACCAGCTCCACCAGTCGAGCATCGCCCGAACCTCAATGCTTCACAGGCTCGTAGCTTCAGAGCTTTTTGGTTTGGAGCTTAGGGTTCAAGGCTTAGAGTCTACTGAGGTTTGGCTTAGGGTAGGAACTTCAACAAATGCCCCTAACCCGCACAGAAGTTGAAAACAGGCCTTTAAAATCAGGGGGCGTGCCCGCCTGGTTCATAATGGGGTCACTCTATGGCTCATAAAGGCTATAACGTACCAACTCCATCTGACCCTCCAAGCAGCTACTTGGCTATGCTGCACTCGGGTGTAAGCATTCGTCCCGAGGGAGGAGTTTGATTGAGGGTCCCAAACGCGAAGCCCTCAACCCGAAGCACTGAAAGTTCAGGGGCACCCTACACCACGCCCCCCAATCTGCCTTCATTGACACTACGTAAGCCTGGTTAAGGGGGAACCTTAGGGCTTAGGGGGAGAGTGCCTGTGGGAAGGTTCTATCGGGAATCCATAAGAAAACAGATTTGGGCGTCCTTGCGACAGCTACCTCTACTCAGAAGCTCAACCTTATAGAGTAGTTCTGGGCTTAGGTTTTGTGTCTCATGATGCTAAGAACCAGGCTATGTCGTGAGTCGTTAGCCTACCCTCCTCTTAGCTCTCTTCGCTGAAATCCCCTAAACCCTACACCCAATCCTCATCCCTCAGCCCAGGCCTAAACCCTAAACCCTAAATCCCTGAACAGTAATCCAGAAGCCCTGACTCTTCAACCCAAATGGACAGAGCTTAAACCCTCCGGCCAAAAGCCGCCAAAGAAGCCCCTACCTAGGTAGGCGTATTAGGAAGCAATCTTGTTGTCTTACAATGGTAGTCAGTCGTAAGAAGCTATGTGGTACTACCTGGTTAGACCTTGGGTCTTGGATGGTTCCCTACCTGGAAACCCACACTTGCTTTGTCCATACACTTTGTTACCCTAAACCCCAAAGGTCCCTGCATTGGAGGTCGCCAGTAGAACGGCTTCCGCCGAAGTCAGACCTTGGGTATATGGTAGGTTGCGAAATTAGAAGTCCACATTTTTGTAACCTAGGTTTTAGGGCCTTTCTATGTTGGAGACTCCGCAAAATGAGCAGAATTTGGAGACCCCTCACCTCCCAAAGCAGTCAGTGCACAGTGTGATATTCGTAGGGGTTTACGGTGTCAAGGCTCAGACTCTCAGATTCGGGCTTGTTCTCAAAATTTATGGGCCCCTTTTGGCTATAGATAATAATACAGCACCGAATATTTAGAGTTACTAAAATGGGACCCTTTCTTTGGAAACCAGCGTTCGAGCCTCAGCGTGCAACCTGGAGTGCACTGACATAAGGTGTGATTTGCACTCGGGGTTCACCGCACAGGACACACCATGTATCAGATTAACAACACGTGTATACCCACAAAAACCACATTAGAAAAACAACACCCGGGAAGAACACAAACCTGAAGAAGGCTTGGGTAACAAGTTTATCATGCAGTGCCGCAAAGGCACATGTGAGAAGCATCAAAACCGGGATCTCCGGTCTTCTATGCAAGGGGTTATATTTGGGGTTATGTAGAAGCAATGGAACAGAACATTGAAACCACATGGAGAAGACAATTGAACTTAAAGGACAAGAAAGTCGAAAAGACTACTTAGGGTGTAGGGTGGTAATGACTACACCGTTGTGAATCATTGTAGCGGCAGTCTTTACTCAAGAAAGAAAAGCGCTAAACGGTATTTTTCAAGCAAGACAGGTAAAGAACATAACGGCGGCAAATCAGCTGTAGTCTACACTCCTAGTATCCGCCTTAAAAAACCCCATGATACTCCCCTATACATTCCCCTATAAACCTGAAGACCTCGACCTTAAACCCTAAATAAAGGGGGTATATAATCCCCCATATTACATCCCTTGAAGGAGTTTAGACGATAGCTGAAATCAGTTTGTAGTCAGACAGTCAGACAGGTGCTCGAATCCTGAAGGTATCCTGAGAGCTTGCCAAGAAGATCCACATGGGGCTTTCCTAAAAAAGTAAGGGTACCCTTGCGGGGGGTCCCCACAAAAAGGATGAAAGTATTTTGGGGTCTATATTGGGTCCCCTATTCATGGAAACTACCATATGTACTCCATAGTCCGGCACCTATTTCGATGGCCAGAACTCTACGCTACAGTGCCGACAAGCGGCCAGCTGGTAGTGCGCCAGAGGTCAGTCACTTGCACATCCGGCAGCCCCTCAGCAGGGATTTAGGCAAGCTCAGTGGGGGTAAGTAGGGAATAAGGCAATATAATCCTTGTGTAATCCCTATATGATATGTTCCTTTATTCCCTACTAAACCCCGATAAGCAAGAAAGACCATGTTCCAAGGGACACTATGAACAAGAGCTTTCTTGTTTTGGCACTAACCCTGAACTGAAATTACCCTCCCCCACACCGGCATGGAACCCCATGTAATTAGTAATCTTCATGGGCCCAATTTGAGGCTCCATGGTTTTTAGGAGAGGAACCCAATGTAGCCCTCCTTTGAAAAGTCAGTAACCTTTACGGGCTGCCCTTGAGGTGACATGTTGTTTTGTGGAAGGATAAAGCATCAGGTTGGCGAGATGCCAATTTTGATTTGACAAGGAGGGGGTCTATGTTGGAGTCCCCCTATTTTTGAAAACTACTAATGAAGCTTACATGAAGGCCCAAGGAAATAAGCAAGTAGGTGTTAGATTGGATTTTGAATCCCCTAATTGGAGTTGGCCTGCTTTTAACTCCTTCTCAAACAGTGTTTAGGGGTTAGGGTTATGAAGTCCCCTCATCCAAGTTACCTCTAGGTAGACCCCAGGGCTTGCTTTGGGGTTTAAGCCTTTGTGACTACCTTTGGGAAAAGCGCGCCGCGAACAACGAAAGGAATAACCACGGCAGGGAATCACGTGCCGCAGTCATCAAAACACCCAGACCGCTACACCCTTTTCCTAAACCCTACCAAGAAAGCCCTCAACTCTAAACCCTAAACGCATGTGCTTGGACCCTGGAATTGGAAGGTGGACACCTTGGGTGTGACTGTAGGGATACCATGAGTAAAAACATAGGTCAAGAGTGGAATAGTTTGGCAAACTGCGCCTCTACCAATTGATATGACCCAGGCAATGGTTCAACCTGACATGGAAAGCCCTCAAACTGCAGTCTTCTGACCCTGAACCCCCCTAAACCCTAAACCCTAAACCCTAACCCAAAACAGGGGGTTCTAGGTTTGTTTGGGGGAGCGTACCGCACAGGAAGACAAAGGCGGCTATATGAAATATGTACAAAGTGTGGACGCCTCATCCTGTAATAGTGCCTATTCGGGAGATAATCGTAACAATATTAGGTCGTAACAATATTAGGGGGGCTTCTATACCTCTACTACAGCGCGGGGTCCAACTTACATATGAAATAGTAAGTTGCTACGACTTTGTACTCGTTAGTGGGATGGGAAGGACTGCTTGTCCACCTCTGCCCCTCCCCAATTGCCAACATGGAGGTTCATGGTAGTTCTAACCTACTTTTATCGACTGCAGTTATATCTGAATGGTAATTAGAAGCCCCCGCTAAGTCCATGAATGTAATCATTATTGGGTGATAATCTATACCTGAGTTTTGGGGGGAGGGGGGTCCCAAATACCCGGCGCTAGCATATGTTTATCTCAAAAACATTACCAAACACAACAAGCTACCAGCACAAACATCACCACACCTTGTTATTTCTATCAAGTCTATTCTGACCGCTAACCTGTAAACCCTATATTGAGCCCTGAACCCCATACCCTTTGTACCAAGAAGCACGGGATCTGGGCCGCTCGGACTGTGCTGATCGCGGTGGGTCCCCCGCGGGCCGATTGGTCCCTGTTAAGCAGTGCTTTTTGGGAGCAGAGGCATTTGAGAATATGTTCTTCATATGAAATACTACTTACAAACAAGACTCAATTCTCAGCTGAAACTGGTGACTCCGGTACCCCTGTTTCAAGTTCTACTCTGTTGAATTAAGCTGAAAGTTGCGCGGTGTGCAGCTTGTTAAGGGCCAAGATTTACAGCCAAATCTCGGGCCTGGAATTTAGGGTTTAGGGTTTGGGGTTTGGGGTTTAGGTTTTGTGACTACAATTTGCCAATGAGGTGGCCTTTGAAACAGATCACGCTTAGTCTGTTCGGAGAACAGCGATATGCCTGAACATGTGCATGTATTCCTGGCAATGAGCCTTGCAATTTGGTAGCAGTTGTTCTCTTCCAAATCCCCTAACTACTTCAAACAAGTCCATACCTCAAGACAAACAAGCTCTCCAAGACCGCATGTACGTCACACAATCCCGTTTTAACACAGCTAAAAATGCCTATACCATGCATACTTTTGGGGTTGGGGCACCCCTTAAATGGACTCAAACATAATGGTGCTGAGTGGGGAATGAGGAAATATAATCCCTTTATCCCCCCATATGATTTCTTCCTTTATTCCCTACTAACCCCCAGAAAGTAAGTGGAACCGCAGAACTTCACCCTAAACCCTAAATCCCTATATAACCCTGGAACTTATTCCTAAGCATGTGTCCTGCGTCGGGCATTGTCGCAGGGAAATCTGGTGGGAGCCAGCGGCCGGATCCAAGGCTCATCTTCCAGCCCCTACCCAGGGGTTTAGGGTTTTAGGGTTTTAGGGTTTAGGGTTTTAGGGTTAAGGGTTTAGGGTTGGAGGATCTGGAAAGTAGATCCGCCTGAATAAAGGGTTCCTAGACATTACCCAATAGTAGTATAGGGTGCCATATTGGGGGTTCTACTTTCTAGATCCTCCCAGGGGTCTGGGTACAGAGCTTATGGATTGTTACATGGGGTTTGGAGCTTTAGGGTTTCAGGTGGAGGGATGGCCTAGGGTTAGGGTTCAGAGTTTTGACGGGGTCATATAAGGATCCTATAGGGCTATCCAAGGTTCGGGGATTGAAGTATGGGGAATCAAGTAGCAAAGCAAATGAATAATGAAATGGAAGGCACCATTCAAGGTCTGGGTAGTAGTAACATAGGCGCCGACGTCCACAATTCAGGATAAAGGGTTTGAACGTTCAGGCTTGGGATTGAGGGCCGGAGGGTCCTGACAGATTACGTGCGGTTTTCACAAGGGCCTCTTTTTGTTGCATATGAGAGCCATGATTTTTGCGATCTTCTAGGTCGGGGAGGGGGAGAACTTCGAAAGCAACTTTATTGCAGATGTCTATGCTGCCATTATGTTTACCGAAGACCTCCCATGCAAAACTTGGGGTTTAAGGCTTGGCACTTGGCACGTAGCCGTTAAAACCTTATGGCTCATTTTCAGGTTGATGCCAGGTGTGGAGTAGAGCTTATGTAACATGTACCGTGGTGGGTGGTCTCTACAAATACCAACATGAAGGTCATCGTGCCGGCTGCTGCAAACAGGATGATCCAGATCTAGAAGTTTATGTAAAGTAGGAAGGTATGCTTATCGTCCACCCAAAAGGACACCTGGCATTTGGAGTCTAGCAGAAAATCTAAGTATCTTCACACAAGCAACAATATCATTAGAATCCATTCCTTTTGTGAACAAAGGTTTCCTCCCCAAACCTTCCTACTAAAGACCCTGCCCGGCCGAATGCAACGCGAACAAGCACATACACTACCCCACACCGCAACCAGAAAAGACGCGCTACAAAGACTACCCAGGTTCCTTGTCAGGCTAGGAGCAGGCTGATCCGAACAATGTCGCCAAAGAGCCCACTGGCATCCCAGCGGTACGTCGAAAATCCTAACTCCTAAATCCAAACCGATATGATCCCAAAACGAAAAGGTGTAAACCTTGACTCCAGACCCTTCCCAGAAAGTCCAATATCCTTTATTTAGGGAATATACCTTAAATTATATCAAGGATCCTTTATATAATTTAAGGTATGTTCTCTAATTAATATGTGTTATTGGAATTTCTGGGATCACCATGAACTGTAACGTAAGACCTGAACATATAAAAGAGGGCTTTGGGAGATCCCCATATACCCCACATTTTCTCTACTTAGAGGGACTGTAGTCTATAGATGCCTTTAACCCCCAAAAGCATGGGCATAGAGGCTCTAAAGCCTAGACCCCAATCCAAGGCTTCAAGCCTAGACCCTAAGCCCTAACCAGTAGCTTCTGCTTTCCATTATGACTATATACCCCTTAGTTTGCCAGTGCGCCCCAAACCCTAAGCCCTATATGAACCCTCTATATACCCTATATCTATACATCTACATTCTGTATATATATATATATACCTATATATGTATATATACACACACCTATACATATATATATATAATCTATATATATATATTCTATCGCTCAGTTTGCCGCTGTGCCTGGTGCTATACGCAGAGTTGATGCTTCCTTGGCCCGGAAGCATTTCGCCGAGCCGTCGCTCCGAGGACTTCGGAGGTTGGCTCTGCTGCCTGCTGGGCTACTTGCTGGGGGCTTTATAATGAACAGGGGAATATATATATATATATAGAGGAACATATATATATACACATGTGTATATATATATCATATATAGATAGACAGATAGATAGGGTTTGGGGTTAACAGGCCAGAAGGGAATAGATATATAATATACTACAGGACTTGTGTGGGGACTATATTCACTTATTCCCTACCAACCACCAGTAAGGCTAGGGGGCTTGAAGGGCTATCATCAGGGCTTCCAAAGCTCTAAGCGGTTTTGCGGTTTAGTTTTGATCTTTTTGGGTGGCGGGTGTTGGGTGGGGGGGTGGGGAATGTGGTTTTGGGGTTTTAAATGTTTGGGGTTGAGGATTTGGGGTTTCAGGGTCTAAGGGTTTTAGGGTGCAGGATGTGCAGGGGTTGTTGGTCCTAGGGTCCTCCTACACAGGCTAAGGGCCCATACCAGGAGACAATACTTCCAAACTTAGTGTTGCTGTTAAGGAACTCAGTTTGAGCTACTAGATTAGGGAAACCCTATCAATTACTATATACCCCAAAACTGTAGATAGTTGTGGTGTAAGGTAGATATAGTCCCCCTAAACGAGATAGAATATGGGGTATATGGGGATCGTATTATATAGATATACCCAAAGCCATATTCTATCTACTTAAGGGGGACTATAACCCTTAACCCTAAACCCTAAATAGTAGTTTCCATTTTCTGTTCCATTATCCCTATACAACCCCAATATTATCCTAATATATTCTACCTTAAGGGGGACTATGAGCCCAAAGCTTTGCGCCTCAGCTTCTCACTTTCGTACGCATCGCTCCGAGCCGCATTTTCTTTCTGGATGCTTTCGCGGTAGCAGACCGCTGCGGACGAAGGGCTAAAGCTTTTTGCAGAGATGCCGGGGAAGAAGTTCCTGGATGGCTTTTCTTCATACCGTAGTAGTGCGGCTCAGTACTTTTTGCAATTCTTCTGCTATAAGTAATACGTCTAATCTCAAGATACCGGCTACTGAAAAACTGCTTTGAAATCTGGAAGTCTGGAAGCGATGGTTGCGGGGATTCTTAAGTCTGTTTGGCCCTCCAGGTTTTCGGAAAAAAACCACAAGTTCCTGTAGGGTTTAGAGTTCAGGGTCGGGAATTCCGAGGAATTCTTGGCTGGACACTCATTTTTTGAGGCCCTTCTGAGACTCTGAACTGAACATCCTCCCCGAAACTACGAGTAACATGAAACTCCAACCAATTGTCAACGAATGCCTAAACATGGCGGTAGTCTCAATAGGATGTCTTTTGAGGGTACTAAACCCTAAGCCCTAAACCATAAACCCCAAACCCTTGTTGCAGGGAGGGGAGGGTTCGTTCCATGCCGGACTTCTCCACACCTAGCGCTTAAGAACATGATCCCACAACACACTGAGTTGTTGTTCAGGGTCTGGGGTTTAGGGTTTCGGGTGGTTAGCTGGGTTGCTGTTCAGGAGCTTAAGTTAAGTTACGATAATATGGGTTTCTCTAGAGTTAAAGGTTAAGGGCTGCCGCTCAAGTCCTTAACAGCAGCCAAACAGCGACCGTTTTGCTGTAAAGGAAAATACTGTGGTCTCCCAAAATGAAACTGTATAGATAGTCAATAACAAGATGTTTTTCCTAACCGTGGCAATTGAAATTTCTCAGATGCATACCAGAAGGAGACTAGACTCTAAACCCTAAACCCCAAACCCTAAACCCTAAGTAGTAGTTTCCATTTTCTTTTCTAATATCCCAATATATACTACTATATTCATGGTATTTGGGCCCTAAAACCCAATTATTACACTAAACATTGAGTCTAGAAGGTTGAAATGCCCATTTCCCTAGTCGCACTGTAGACTGGAAAGACAAAATGGGACGAGCCTCTCACCTCGTGGTTTCCATCTCTTCCATATGCTGAGGGTGCAAGTGCCCGAAAAACTGCTTCAGATACCAGAAACCATTCAGTTTCTGGTATTTTGGGACATGAAGCCCGTTCTGGGAGTTTTTGTGCCCTTAGCCTCAAACCCTGAACCCTGAACTGAACCCCTAAACCCTGAACCCTTGGCCCTAAACCGTAATCACTCTGACCCAGCGGCTTCGCCGCTGCTGGATCGGGTGGCTGGCCGAAGAAGACCATGGCTTGGAGAGTCAGGGGGAGTTAGTAAGTATACTTATAACCCCTATAAGGGCTTAGGGGTTAAGGGTTTAGGGTTAAAGGGTTATCCACATGATTAACTTACTTGGTAAGTCCCCCTGACCCTCGGACTCCGAGTAGCTTGGTCTACGCAATCAAACACGCTTGACACGACAGATGGCTCCCAACAAAAGTGAGGCGTCCTGTATCTGTATACACATGCACACACACACACCCACGTGTGTATATATATATAACATATACTGTAAAACAGCATGCAGCATCATCGACAAAAATGTAACACAACAAAATATAGTGTAGTATAAGACATTATGTATAGGTTTAGGGTCTAAGGCGTGTGGGGTTGAGAGCGTTTTAACTTCAACCTCCTTATAGCTGTGGTCTTACTCAAGTCTGAAGTTTTGCCTCCGGAAGTTCCCCGGCAGGATTTAGGGTTTAGTCTTCAGGGTTTAGGGTGGGTTCCAGGGTCACATCTAATTGCGTCAGGATTACCCTGACGCAATGACCATAATCACTGAACAATTGCACGTCCTTGTTAAGCCCCCAACCAAAACCACTCCGAGCAATCATAGTCGCACAGGAAGCAAGGAGAATAGATTCCCTAATTCTGCCCAATACCTGAACGTAACCACTGTAAACCTGATAAAACCTCACAAGCCCTAAGCCTAAAACCTCAACCCCATACAATCCTAAGCCAGTCTTGCACATTGGGGAAGGCACGAGTTCTTGGGTGGTGATGAGGTGGAACACCAGCCTGTGAAGTCTGCGAAGCATTGCACGTTTGATAGTAGGCCATGTTGCAGGTTATAGGGTTAAGGGATAAGCCATGTATAGGTAGCTGATCAAGATACATGTTAGATTCCATATATAATTACCGCCAATATAAACCCCGATATACTGCAATTCCTGATCTGGGGATCCCCAGAAACGGACGCCTAGCTTGCCGAAACTCCCGAAAGTGTTGGGATTTGATGGGAACTGTTGGGCCGTGGCAAAGAATGCAGGAGAAACTTGCATGTCAATGCACTCAAACCTTGGTGCTTCTCTAGTGCAGTTGTAGATGTTACTACTTGGAGGTGGGGGTATCCAAAAGTTGGGCAAGGTGTAACATGTTGTCTTGTGTTCGGGTCACGATAGGTAACCGCAAATGACACCCGAGTTTAAAACATGTCTGCTTGCAACTTGCCTCTCAGGGCTAGCCGCATTCGCATATGCCTCAGATAGCCAGATTAGCATTTCTCTATGCCATCCACAAACACGGGAGGACCCCATAATGTCCTCATAATTCCTGGAAATATCCCAGACAGAATCCTTATGGTTCCTCTACGCTGAGAACCCCAAAAAGCCCTAACCCAAATGTTGCTGCACAGCCAAAATCAGAAAGCGAGAAGCACCGCGTGGCTTCAGAAGCATGCAGATTTGGTTGGACGGAAATGCATGAAAACTGCAGGGTTTAGGGTTTCAGCCATATTGCAGTATTACTACATTACTATATGACTATATGACTAGACAACTGCTTGCTTACATTACTATAGGGTCTAGGGTTTCAGGTTAAGGGTCGCTTCCATCTTTGCCATGTTTGACTGAGATCCCAGCTGATTGGATGGCCACCGCTGCCGCACGCAAGTCGGCGCTGTCGCTGGTCAGACAAACCTGTTCCAATGTATTGTTTAGGGTTTGGGTTTAGGGTAGACCCTTTTTACCCCTTAAAGGGACCTAGGGTTTCCATTCCATTTTTCATTTTTTCCATTTGATTCGCCATTAGGGTGGATTTTGGGATAGGGATTTAAAACCTAAAGCCTAAAGCGAAAATAGTAGGCTCCATTGTATTTTCCAGTATCCCCATATATACACAATGTAGCCCCAAAATTCCACAAGAGTTTGGGGGTTTAGGGAGCTAGTCAGACAATGCCCTACGGGCTTAGGGCTTATGGTTTGCAGAATTGTCTGGCCTTTTTGAGTGTCGTTTTCAGTATACAAACCGCTATTTGGGGTGAGCTCCTTCTAATTTGCCGAAGAAGCTAGAGGCCCCTCGTGTGGGAGTCCCGATGATGAGAATTATTGTAATGCAGGGCCTAGGGTATATAGGCGAGGATCATCATTTTCGAGAAGGTGGTCTACCATGGATGGGTCTTGAGGCTCAGGGCTTCTTGTTTTGGGTTTGAGGGTTAAAGCTGTTGCAACGTATAGGAGAATCCCCTGAACAATTCGAGGCTGTAGGTGCTAGTGCTACGGCATGCATGCTCAGAAAGATATCGGTGCGCCGCGAATACATGAAATAACAAGCTAGACACAAATCGGCTAACTGCTGACTATGTATACTGTCTGGGCCTCAAAATTACCAATACCATGCCGGCCAAATTTAGGTACTACAATTAGACAAGGAACCTAGGACCATAAGATTATTAAGTTAGACATCTACATTCTTCTATTTGCCGGAACGTCCATATATACAACTATTAGGGAATTAGGCCCCAAAATACCATACTATAGAAGGAATTATGGGTCCCAATTGCCTAATAGTTGTATATGTGGACCCTCTAGGTTTGTGTAAAGTGGATTTAACACATGTCGGGCAGGCGTGGATGGGGTCGCTGCCTGCAGGGCTGCCTCGGTGCGTTCCAAACTGCATCTGAGTAGCGTTTTTTTGGTGCTTGCACCTAGTAAAATTATATTCCTTATATAAAATACTATACCCCAAAGGGAGCATAGAATCTTGCTACATACAGGGTACCATAGTAATAGAAGCTTTCATGTTATTTAGGATTTAGGGTTTGAAGGTAGGACAGCTGGACCCCTGAATGATATAGAACACTGTCCTTTTGGGTTAGTTTCATGGGTTTTGGGGCGACGTTTTACCTATTTCCGAAGTCCAGGTAGAATCCTGAACAGCCTGGAACACTGTATCCTCATGATCTTTTTCTTACTATAAAATCCTTCAATTCCCTGTTTCATTCTTCAGGCGCCCACACTGCAATCACAGAGTACTAGCAGCCCTTCCTGCCCATGTCTTAGAGTCAGGATGCCTTAGCACGCATTGGATTATTACGATCCTCATTCTAGGGATCCCCAAATAGGTATGCCCAGAATTGTAACCCTAAGGGTCCGAGTACCCAATAATCATATACTTCCCCAAAACCTTTACTACAATTACTACGGCCCAAATCCGAAGCACCTGAATATTGGGTACCTGGACCCTTAGGGTAAGCATCCCTCTTCCCTCAGCCACTGCAGCATTTAGCCACAATCAGAGCTCCGCACCGGCTCCCCGGAAAAAAGCCTTGGCACGAGGCATTGAGGGTTTGGGGTTTAGGGTTTGTATCCTGAACACCAAAGCCCTCGGCCCTAAACCTTTGTTGAGCAGAAAGTGCCGTAGCAATGGCTTTGCCAGGTAAACGACCTGTGGAACAACGCGAATTGACGTCGTATGTGGCTAGCGCAATGCTTGCCTCTTATTGTCTCTCCCAAAAAACAACATGAGGGCCAAATCTTTGGACATATACCCTAACCAAAACCCGAAGACATAAGATGCCTGAACCACTGTATAACGATTGGGCGGACGTTTCTTCTGTAATCAGGAATGATTTTGCGAAGCAGAGTGTAGAATGTCCTAACCTGAGCCACCCACCAGCACTCACCCAACCTTACTGGCTGTTGGTAGGGAATAAGGGAATACATTATATAGGGATTGTACCATATACCCACTAACAGTAACAGCCAGTAAGCAATTTGCCTATCTTCTCCTTGAAGGCCGTGAACGCTTGATTTTACGATTGTGGTTCTGAGCTTTGCGAGCTTGAGGTCATCTGAGAGCTGAGCCCACTTCCGCTTGGAATTCCCGTCCGTGCTCCAGGCTTGCATGACCTCTGCTTGCATTGAGCACTAAACCGCAGTCACCGTACTATCCATGCTTGTGGACCAGTAATTGAGGTGGGAGTGACAAGCACACATGCTGCTTGCATTCGTGGTGGTAGGAAGTAATGTCATCCTGCTGGCAATCACTATTTTCTCAGCCCTCGTTCTTGCAGAAGCTGCAGGAGGAGCACTTAGCATGATGTAGTAGCAGTCATGACCGCCACGGTGATAGTAGCAACGGTGTTGAAGTCTTGGCAACTTTTGAATGTACGTCAGCCCATCCAGGGCTTTGAGCCCCCCATCTACAACATGATTCTTCAGCATTCATGTGGGTCCTTGGAGGGGCATACATGGACCCAATGCGAGCGACAGACGCTTGACAACACTCTTAACGAAATAACTTTGAAATGGTTACCCCAATCCCTGTGATAAGGAGCCTACAAGAGTCGCGTGCTAGTCATGAGGTCTTTGGTTTGGGGGTTGGGGTCCCCAAGAGATCCTTTTCAAGCCCTGGTGTCAGGGCCACGGCAAGGCAAAGGAAAGCGAGGATGGCAATTGCTGCAAGACACCATCCTCCTGTCCAGATAGATAGGTTTAGTGTTTAGGGTTCAGGAAAACTAGTCTAGCTGGGGATCCATATATAGATTGGACACTCTGGGCTGGCTTGAGTTGACATTGCGAACGCGTATGCGTTGAAACACCAGGCTCTGACCAGCAACGTCAGTGCCAATACGGAGCCGAATGTTTCTGCCGCCCTCCGCGACGACACTATTTGGAGGGTCAGGGGGACTAAGAAAGCAGGTTTATAAGGGAGATAACTAGGGTTACTATACGGGTTACAGGGTTATTAATCTACTTACTAAGTCCCCTGAGGGAACAAGTATGACTCGTAATGAAAGCCATCTTGGCTGGCTATATGAGCTACAGTCATTATTACCCTGATGATTAATGGACATTGGTTCTAAACTACAAGAGGGACACTTAGGTCTGTCCTCACTGTAATGGGTAAGGCTAATATTATTCGGGTGTAGCTCATATAGCAAAGGCAGTCTTGCCATGGCTGTTATTTGAAAGTGTTGTACACGTTCAGCTGCGCGCGGAAGCTCTGACTAAAAAGATTCTGGCCCAAACCCGGACAGATCCTTCCTGATCCTCAGCCTCCAGAAGTCCTATCATCCTAAATTTCTTAGGAGTGCATCTCACCCTCAGATCTGTCAAAAGGCCCCGCAGTTCAACCCTCAATCCCAAACCGCAGACTCCTGCCCGAGTTGGAAGGTCATGGGGACTTAGTAAGAAGTTAATGATTAGAATAACTAGGCAGGCTACTATATGGGTTATAGGAACTAGTCACCTACTTTCTAGGCCGCCCTGACCCTCCAATACTTTCTAGGCCGCCCTGACCCTCCAAGTACGCTGGATAGATAGAGTCTTGCGCGACGCAAGATCCCAACATGCGTTTCCTTCTGGGGTCTAGGTTAGGTGGTCCCCCCACCGAGTAATAGTGACTGTAAGGGATAATGGTGAATGTATGAAGGTCTTCTTATATTCCTAGTAAGCCACTATTTCAGGGTGGGGGATCCACTAATGTATAGCGCTTCAAACATAATAACGCAAGACTGCCTAATCATCCACAGTAGTGCTTGGGAGGGTGACTCTCCATCTTCTCGAAAAAAGTTCCAATCCCTTACCCTAGGGTCCAAGTGCCCAATAATTAGGTACTCAGGATTTTGGTAGTAATTGTGGCACAGGTTTTTGGTAAGCATATGATTCTTGAGTACTTGGACCCTTAGGATGATGCGGTTTAAGGAATGAAGGAACCTTCCTTAATTTAGAGGTATTGGGCTTTGTTTTCGAGATGCCCGGAAATGTTTTGCACAACCCTGCTAGGCTCATTTGGGGGTGGAGTGGGGGGTCTGAAAATAATCGGTCCTTTCCTTTGGAATCCCTATGATCGGTCATAATTATTGGGGTCTACATATTAAGGGTCTCCCATGCTTGGAAACTGCCATATGAGCCATAGTCTAA
>CAJNIZ010042812.1:0-19149 GCA_905231905.1 Symbiodinium pilosum
ATAACCTTCGCCGCTTTGAAATTGGAATTTGGGCAGCCAGAACCCACCCATCTCTGACTAAACCTTCAATAGTTGCCAAGATGCATGCCGAAGCATTAGTAAGCCACTGAGCCAGTGGCCTGCTTGGTTTCTGCCTAGCGTCGATCCCTTCAATGCAGCCACACAAGGGCTCCAGGACATCATTGAAACTCTGAAAGACACCATTCGCTTCTTCAAGACCTTGAAACCATCGAACTTGATCATCCCACCCCGATGGCGGTGCAATACTACCAGAGGAGTGGGGCAGCAGACTGATATGTGGCAACTGGAAATCAATTAGAAAATGATCTCCGGCCGTGAATTCGTGACAGATATCCCAGGAACATCCCAGCTCTCTGCAATGTAGAGAATTGTGAATGCGCATGTCAACAGCCAAAGATGCGGATGCAAAAATCAGATCTAAAGCTCTGGACCCGCCAAAATGCGAATGGTGAGTGTGCGCTGGCTGAATTGCTACCCGCTTCTTGCGTATAGGCAAAATAATTTGATGAAGGGGGCCCTGCGTAAAACGAGGGTTACACAGTGTGAGCCCGAAATGAATCCATAGCTCTCGGAGGCGTTCATCTCGCTGAGGCTTTTTGTCTACTCCATGTCCTAAAGCTTCCGGTTGGGTGTTGGCATCCCCTGAAAACAAAACAGGTGTGCTTGGGTATTTGTCTGCCAAAAAACCTAAATCTGCTTGGATACCAGAGACTTCGTCATGCCAGATAGCGTCTGGCCCACTCTCTGGAGCTGGAGGTAAATAAAAAAGTTCACCTTCTAGCGTTTGTTGCAGTATGTAATCCCTGATACATGATAAGGATAGGACGCATGAAATCTTGCCCTAAGCTCTGTTGTCGCTATAGCTGAGCCTTCCCCAGGTTGTTGTGGGGGCTTGTACAGGGGCTACCCTAGGGATCCGCTTTATCAATCCCCACGGCTGTGTGGTCAAAAAAAGCCAAGTTAAACGGTTACCATAATATCCCAATAATGGAAAGTCAAATGGAAAAGAACGTTAAACGATAAGGTAGGGATTACAGGGAGGATTCTCAACATTATGATCGTTGGTTACTTGTATAACTATGGTATACGAGACCTCAAGCAGACCTCAAATTGAAGTTGGCAATCATTTAGCTCGCTACCTAGTAGTCCTGTTCCGACAATATGATGAACAACGCTAGCCTAAACTGCAAACCCTAAACCCTTACCTCAGTGTACGGTGGTCCAGCTGCAATACGACGCGGCTGCTTCCTTCACTCAAGCACCGACAGGCCGTAGTCGGGGTTGTTGAAAACCTTCCGTGCTTGCTTCCTGGATAGGCCCCTGGGATATTTAACATTTTCCTGAATGGCCTTAATAGGGGACCATATATACTAATTTTCCAATTTGTTTTAGGGGCCAACCTGCTTCCTTACCCTTAATCTGTCAACCCAATATCCTTATTCTAGCCCAAAAGTCTATCCCTAGACTAGACTTGAACTTCTGAACCGTTCATCAATAGATCCTAATCCCCAAGCCTGGCTTTTGTAGCTTCCAATGGCAAGCTCTACAGCTCTGGCTTATGAGGGTCCCATGCATCACAGAAGCTTCTGTTGTGGACAAATAAGTAAGTAGGTACATAGATCTATTCCGAGCTACAAGGGTGCGCTGGATTATGCATAAGATTGGTTCAGGTTCTGGGGTTGGGTGATTGAAGGTTTAGGGTCCGGGTCAAGTTCGCACCATCCTACCGTCACTTGGCAGACCAGCGAGTCCCAGGTGCATAATGTTTTGAAGCCTCATCCGATCCATGTCTGTTTGGATTCCTTACTTGGAGCTTCAAGGTAATTATGATGCAGTCATAAATGCATTTTCAAATTCTGCGGTCCCTAAGCCCCTTCATATGGTCATAGTTGGGTGAGAACTACCAGTTGTAATTCGGTGGCAGTTACCCTGAGCCTCCAGGTACGGAATCCTGCGCCAGCAACTGTTCTTCAATAAGCTCTAAGCCCGTGTTCGTTCCCAGACCCCCGGGCGGATCTAGAAAGTAGATCCCCCTGAAGGGGTCCTAGGAATTACCCAATAGTAGTATAGGGTACCATAATGGGGGTTCTGCTTTCTAGATTCTCCCAGGGGTCTGGGTTGTAGTGTTAGTGTCTTACTGTGCCAATTTGCAATCGCATCCGGCCACATGCCAACAATTTGAGGGCTTAGTGTATAGGGCTATGAGCGGGTCACAAGTATGAATATAGGTATACTGAATGAAATTCAACAAGCTGTTAAGGTCTGTACGACGTGTTGTTATGGTCCAGATTTTTCTTAGAGCTCGGGTAATTAAGTGAGTATGCCCTTGAATGTCTGGTTCTGGGATCTGGGTTGGACATCTACGTTCGTGCATCGTAACAGGCAGGGCCAGGTTTTCAGCAGGGGAGTCTTTGCAGCTTAAACTTCATAAATGCAAGCGTATTGCTTTTCTCGTGCGTGCTGGTAGTGTGCACGGTGTTGTTTCCAACGATACCCTGATGTGGTTAATGAGGCAAGCTGACAATGCCAACAGCGTCCAATTGCCCAGACGAAAAGAGCTTTGCACCAGCCACGTGCGTTTGGGGTGAAGTGTTGAATTCGGACCGGCTATAGTTGAGGTTTTCCAGGGCCATGCATGATGTTGGGGCCAAAGAAATGCAGGATGGCAGTGTCAGGAACTTGCTATCACCATGATGCCACGGTTATACCTGTGGGAGTGTTGAAAATGATGTTTACATGATCCTTGCGCGGGCACCTATAATAATGATCTCAAAGCTCCTACACGGCATTCAAAGTATTCACGGCTCAATAACCCCAAAAACATTGACTGAATGCGTTTGACCCTCAATTTGGACCCCCACAATTCCCTGGATAACGATGTCGTCGCAAATCTTGTAATCATGTGGCTCTTGAGCTTCTTGTCCGGCAGTCCAGCTTGGATTTGTGGCGGCATGTCTGCAGCATCCTACCAAACGAACCCACAAGTAATCATTCGTTAGTTACCGGAATATTCTGTCTGCATCATTCTAGAATGCCTAGTTGCTGTGGTTGAAGGAGCCGCAACTTAGGCACGTTCCTCAAAAAGCGCAGGCTCCGATGCGGTCGCCCTAAACCCTAGATCGTACGCAGTCAAATCCAGACTGGCTTGCATTTTCTTGGCCACATGCAGAAAACGAGCAAGCGCAGCTCCTTTGCCCCTGGGCTGCATATTATCCTGCAACGCAATTAACAAAGTATACCTGGAAAGAAGGCGAGTGATCTCGTGGCACACATATGAATTTTGCAAGGTTGAAAGGAGGGAGGGCTGAAGATATGGTTTCCGAGCAGCGAAGTCTACTAGCTTGTGGTGCTTCAGTTTGCCACTGTCATGTAGGAAGTTTGGGTGCAGACGTCTCTAGCTGATGTGCAACATTGGACTCCAAGCGATCGCTCCCACATACAGCGATACGCACGTCCTGCATAGTGTTGGAGCTGATTGGGGTGTGCTCCAAATTATGGTCCTTGCGGTCACTCCCATGTTACGGTCTGATACTTGCACTACTACCTGGTGAGGCATTGCAGCATAGCTGTTATACATGCCCATTCGACCTTGGTGGATGTGTGGTGTCACTGCACTTTCCAGCTTACGCATGATGTATTTGTATAATACATCTAGGGGTAAACACGATGCTTCAGGACTACACAGTAAGACTGCAACTTGAAGACATACACACCCAAATAAGCAAACTCCAAACTCTTGTCGGCACCTGCGCTGCGCTTGCACGGTTTCAGGCCCAGGGTTTTTAGCTGGTTTTCTCTCCGGTTCGTCTACTACTTCAACATACGTCCAATAACAACACTGTGCAACTCTGTGAACACCTTCCTGGCTTTCATCAGGACCCCCACAGAATATCCCAACACACTTTCCAACCATACTCCCAGGGATCCAAATAGCCCATACGTGGTAGGTCCGTATTCTTTATAGACTTCAGTGCCCAAAGTAAGTATCATTACAGATTAAGTCCACCAGGGTAACAAATCTGTGGCCTCAAACCCCCGAACCCGAAGCTGTCAACAGGTTGATCTCAAAGCTTTTAATTACCTTGAACGAATGCACCCGGAGCGCCCAGTACACCTTCAAGGAATACATATTGAACGGAATTGCTCGATAGCAGGTATTGAAATGCCTCAGTCAAGGGGAGACTATCACGCCTTTGGCAATCCGTTACGCCCCCAGCCCTGAATTCTTGATCTTAAGTCCAAACCTTAAAGTCTAAACCCTGGATCCCAAATTATGAGCCTCAAAAAACATTAGCCCTAGACCTTACAGTACAAGCCCAATCTCGGCTGACTGGTGCTTCGTAGGGAATAAAGGAATTTGATCTCTATATAATATATTCCCTTATTCTAGGATCCCTATTATGATTCCGATTAAGGGGAGGGGGTTTCTGAATCATGGGTCTACATTATTAACCCCCAGTAAGCTTCGGCTCAGGTGCCGGCACTGCTGTTTGCATTGCTGGCCCGGTTGGAGCCTGCAGCTGGCGTCCTGGAGGAGACGCGGTCAGAACTGCTGATGCAGATTGTACACCTTTGTACACGTAGGCAGACCCCCGGATGCAAAAAACGGACCCCCCTCACCAATATGAACCCATTTCTACATTGAGGAAACTAGGGGATTATTAGGGGGCTCCGTGTGTTGGATCCTTCATGGGGTCTGGGTAGCTTCATGAACATGTGCTATGAATGGCAGGACCGCGCAGGTGGCGCTAGGATTCCCAATGTGATGTCGGGACATGTCCCTGTCCAAGCCCTCTCATAGTCCTAAGGGTCCAAGGACCCAAATAATAGGGTTTTAGGGCCCAAATACCACTAGTATTATAGTATTTGGGCCCTAGAACCCTATTATTTGGGTCCTTGGACCCTTAGGGTAGGCTTTTGGGAGCCCGCTTGCAAGTAGGCAGAGAGTTGCTCGAGTCTGTGCGGAAAAGGTTCGGAACAGTTTTCTCGGGCGGATGAGGGCTCAGATGTGACTGATATGTGCGGGGGTGTGGTGAAATCAGGGTTGGGGATTCAAGGCTCCTTGCCAGGCAGGGGTTCATAAGCCTGTGCTAGTGCTGCTGTTGTGCACGAATACTGGGACTTTTTCGAGTCCACAATACTTGCATGATCCAACACCAAGCAGGCTCGATGTCAGCGTGTTCCCTTGATCCCAAACCCTTAACCTTGCGGAAGTTCCTCCAAGCCTCAGGAAGAACTAGGCCACCAAAGCACTCGTAGGGTGCCGAGCCAACTCAGCACGATTTACCTTCGCTTACTCGTGTACTCCCCCTTTGCAGGTATCATTTGTATACTTAAATTCCTATAGGGTTAACCACCAGTGAGATACCTGTCCCTAACATGGAAGTGCTCAGAGATGTGGTCTCGTTTAGGCTGTTCTTAATGCGAGTGGTATATAGTGGGTTTCAACTGCAAAATATCTATTTATGCACGCTTTGTTTTCTAGTGCGCTGCCTGTTTGAGCTGCGCAGAAAATTTGAGCCCAACCCAACTGCAGTAAACAGCTCGCCGCAAAGGCGACTCTGTGTTCATAAGGTCTAGGGAGGGCTCAAAAAGTGGCATAAAGGAAGGTGGAGTGTAGGGAATGAGCCCCAATATAGTAGAGTATATACTCGGGATCCTTTAACCCACCTACCTTCATCCCCCTGAGGGAATAATGTGCAGGAGCCATGCAAAGTGGTCTTCGTTAATGATGGCTCCCGGGACGTGAAGCTTCTGGGAAGAACATAGCTCCGCGTTTTTTAGATCGAGGGGGAATCCCCAAGACATGTCCTACGGTCTAAGCTCCTGAAAGGGGGGTTTTTTAGGGGGTTATATAGGGGACTTCTAGAGGGGTTATTAAGGGGGATACTAGGAGTTTAGACTACAGCTCACATGAACACCCAAAACGTGCCTTTAGCAGTCTACCTGGGTGTCCCAGGAGTTCTGAAAGACGTTCAGTGTTCGGTTGACACAGGTTGAGGCAAGGTGTTTTGAGTATAGCCGTCTCGCTCACACGCATTGTTTGCTCTTAGAAGGTATCCCCCGATATCTTACAGTAACGCGCCCCATTTGAGCAATGTGTTTTTGGATCTCTAGACTCGTGGGCTTGGCTTGCTTTTTAAAAGCTAAGGAAGGGGCCCTAATCATAATCAATATCATGCTGGTACTTCAAACAGACTTGAAGATGATGTTGGTAGGTATTTTGGCCCCTATAGTACGTCTGCAACTCTTTTCAAGGCCCCTAACGGAATGCCACCAACATGTACGGTTGGTTGGTGCGATGGAGAGCTTCCAAAATGAATCTTACATACCGTCAGTAGATGACCCCTAGAATCCCCTCATAGAATCCACATGGTCCTACAGTCTGTATGATACCCGCCATTTTCTCAAACCCTTGGACATATCCGAAACAAGCTTGTGGCGTCCGGTACCTTGACCTAAGAAAACATGGGACCAAGCATACGCTTCATTCAAGCTGTGCTTCGCGCAGGACCTGCTAAGGTCCCATTCCAATTCCTTCCCCTAAGAACCACTGCCTCCACCCCCAAAGTAACCTGCATATACATATATATAATGGTATTATGCTGTCAGGATTTATCAAAGGGTGGGGTGGTTTGCTATGAGGGGATGGGATTTGTTTGGAGAAGTGTTGCAGTTTAGCTTTACCCCGGCTGGTGGGCGCAGGGTTCAGGCCTTCCGGGCTTTAATCTATTCGAGGGTTTCCCAAAAATCAGGGGTACCTTTTTTGGGGTCCCATTAATAAGGACTATGGTATCTTGAGGTCTATATTGGGCTCCCCTTATCTTGGGAAACTACCAGATAATCACAGGCAACGGTTCTTCCCGAGGGCTCGTGATTTTGACCACTGCCCTGCCTGCTTCTAGGTTCTGAAGGGCTTGATGTCTCTTCTTAGCGGTACTTGGAAATAATCTTTACTTTTTGCTTATTAAAATCCTAAGGAACAGCAAAAATTACAATTTTTGCTATGGTTCCAAGTTCCCCAATGTCTTTCCTTCCCGCAAGTTGTAAGCAGCGTAGCCAAGTCCTTGCAAATCCATTTGTAAGTCCGATGTCCTAATCCAATAGCTAAGGATGAAGTCTTTTTCAGGTCGTCACGGTGCATACCAGGGATCCAAACTGTTCCTAGCTAGCATCATAGGCATTCCACTCCGAATAAATTTAGACTGAAGCTCTATAGCCATTCCAAACGCGGGGTCCTTATGATAAAAGCCCATGAAGGGAATCCCAACATCGAGAAACCCTGTACCTACAACCCACACTATATATGTATACAACCAATCTGCACCTCCTTGTTGGAAATCCGGATGCACGGGGTTTTCGGGTTTAGGGAGTAGGGCTTCGGGCTCTCAGTTTTAGAGTTCAGGTCCGCGTTCAAGCCTCGGGGCTTGTGGTTTGGCGGTTTTTGCCTTGGGGTTGAGGGCTTCCGGTTCAGGGTTCTCATTTTATATTCTGGGGTTTGGGATTTAGACTTCAAGCCCTTGCATTTAGGTTCGCGGTTTTGAGTTTTAGGATTTGGGATTCGGGTGTCAATGGAGTCAAGCTCTCTGCGGGTTGGGCTTCATGGGTTCCATGTCTTATAAGAACTACAGACACACGTGTCGCGCCTAAGATGCCCCAGCGCAGGCGAATGAGTCCTTCAATCCCCTGACATCAGTGTCTCCTAAGCTTCTTGTGAAAGATTAGCCCCAAGTCTTGAACCATCCATGCTAAACCCTGAGCCTTCCAAGGTTGTTTTGGCTTTCCCCAGAGGACGGCCGCTGAGAGATTGATTTGGATATCAAACGAACATAAGCCGCCGATCGGAAATTTTGACCACGATTGTCCGTTGAAAAGGAGGCTACGCAGGATCTCATGTAAGTTTGAGGGAGGACGAAAGCTTGATAGGAGGTTACAAGCATGGCAGTTCTCTCACATGGGTGTTTCCAACAATTAGCGGTCCTTCTTTGGGGCTCCCTAGAATCAGGGCTATAACAATTTGGAATACATTTTTGGATCCCTTCATGTGCACTTTGAAGACATGCGCGTGAACTACTGACAAGCACGGGCGCATAGGCATTTACGTAGAACTGGAACTTAGATTAAGTTACCATAATGGGTATATACAGTAAGTATAGGGGTTCCTCAATATAGTAGCTTAAACTAAGTTCCTTAAATCCCTCTATTACCCCAGTGTTCACTTCATATTCCTTTTTCTTTTCCTTTCGATTCTCCATTATTAGGGGGATGATATAGCCCCTAAACCCTAAACCCTAGACCCCAATATAGTAACTTAAATAAGTTCCTCAACAGCAACCCACCAACGTGGGGTGTCGAGGCTGGCGCAGCTTGATCCGGATGAAACCTGGGCAAACCACAACGACCTCAACCGACCTTACCTTAGACAGTGGATTATGCGACCCCAATCTAGAGTTCCAAATGCCATTATCCTGTTTGTAGGTACGCCCCAAACCAGACCTCTAATTTACGGAAACTCCCGAAGTAGTTGGCTCATTTGCAGATCCTGAAATTATTGTCAAGTGGCCAGATGCAACTGAAGTTCTACAAGGCTGTATGTCACAACAAAGTCTGAATAGATGCCAGCATTAATCCTTCAGGGACATTGTACAACTATGGTATAACATACTCTAAAATCGTATTCGCTCTGTACGCCTCCGAAGTATGCAGAGACAAGCCTCAACCCGTGTCTTTGGACGCATGGCTATTCTCCGCCAAAACAACATGGACAGCCTATGTAACGCGGTTGGGGGTCCGCCTTCCCAATAATCATGCAAACTAACATATAGACTTGTTTCATCGGTCAGTGTCTTTACAGGGACCCATTCAGGGCTCCCTGAACGCTACTTGAAGGTTCAGGGGATGTAGTAATTGCTTGTAACCGGGGGCTCGCAGCTTTATGTAAACTGAGGTAATTACCATAAGCACACTTACGGAGATCATAAGTAGGGCTAGAAGCCCAGCTACACGTAGTTACTAAGTCCCATGAACCTTGAAGTAGTCCCTGAACCCTAAGGCTCCTCATTCAGGCTCTTTCCTTATTTTCTGGTCAACACAGGCAGACCACCACTTCGTTACGCGCTTGGGGCCCTACGACACCCATCGCTCTGGTCTCAGTTCAGAAGTGGTGTAGGGCTTAGGACTCAGGATTTATAGGGTTTTGAATCTAGGGTTAGGATCTAAGATGCAGGAATTCTGGCTTAGAAGGCCACTGGCTATCAGGGTTCAGGATTTAGAGTCTAGGGCTTATTCTTTGGGATTAGGGTCCCAAGCCTTTGAGTTCTGGATGGGTTTTCCCTTGCCCAATCTGACATGGAGCCAACCATACACGCTCCAAAGGTGTTGAGGCTGTTCGGATTCATTGGGTTTGGGCTGGCATCTTTCTAGAAGGGAAAGAGGGACATATAGTAAACGTATCGCTTAGCAGTTATAAGCCAGACACTACTTCTGGTCATCCCGTTATGAACAGTGGGGTTTAGTTTTAGTGACTTTTTCCCAGACTTTTGGACATGGATCCCCCTATAGATTGGGTCATTCCCCCTCCCAGTAACTGTCCTTAAAGAGGCCTTATTAAGGGGGTTCTTATAACTCCTATAACCCATTGTGGTAACAGTTGCTGTAAGGGGGAATGACCCCACCTATAGACTTTGTTTGGACCAGAACCAGTGTCGTGTCGCAGCTTCTGTTTGCTTGTTGGGGTTTTCGTGTCGTGGCAGTGCTGCCCTTCCTCGTCTTCTTGCTGGTCCAAGCTTGAAATATAGAACCTTTGGTGTATAGAACCCAATTAGAAGCAAATCGGGTTGGAGCTTAAGCTGGGTTAGAAGTACAGTTATAACTAACTGGGTTTCATAAGCACCCTGAAGCTTCAAGTGACTGTCATTCAGTGCCCTCGTCCTGTGGTTGCGTTAGCTCGGCCAATGTTAGTATGCACTGACCCTGGCTTGGAAGAATCCATGTAGGGGAGATTTCCGACAACTAGGGTTCCCTTTGATAAGGAAACGGGGGTCAAAATGAGTCCCCCCCACATGGAAATCCCCGGATGTGTCCACATGGTATGGGGGGTCCGGTTCTACAGAGATTCTGCTAAGGAAGTTAAACAAATTAAGTTGCCATACTATGGGTATGTAGTAAATAAGGGGGTTCCGTATTAAAGAAACTTGAGGTAAGTTCTTCAAACAGCAATCCAGTGTATTGTTGCTTGGGTATTCGACGTCACGTGCATCACTGCGGCATGTCTTCTCACGTAAGGGGTTTAAGTTAAAGGCTCTGTGTAGGCAGCTGAATGACCCTAACCCTAAACCCTAAGCCCTAAACCCTAAACTTTAAGCCCTAAACCCTAAGATGTTCCTTGAGATGCCTATCCTACTTGTTTAGGCCCCCTACATTTAGGCTCAGGCGACGTTCCAAGGGAGTAGTGAGTGGTTATCCCTACTTAGGGGTACTTGGCAATAATCTTTACTTTTTGCTTATTGAAATCCTAAGGAACAGCAAAACATGTAATTTTTGCTATGGCTCCAAGTTCCCCAATGCCTAAGGCTCCATGTCTATAAATGATACCTACATTGGGCCCCGAAGTCTTTGAATTATGACGGCCTCACTCACGCCCTATGCAATCAGAATCACAGGAGTAAAGTCAAGCGGGCCCTGCGACACCTGATCCTCATTAGGCTGTTCGAGGTCTGTTCTACTTTTTGGAGCATGGGTTTCCTTGTAGGAAGACGAGGTTTTCTCAGAATAGCCTCGAGGGACTTAAGGAAAATCAGATTACAAGGAAGTTATTTGGAGGGATCGGTCTAAGAACACAACATTGTAGATTCCAGCCTGACATGCTGATCCCCTGCCTTTCCACCTTAGTAGGGCTTAGAGTTCCAGACCCCAATCCCCTGCGAAGTAAGCAACAGCAAAAACCTAAGTCCAAAGTCCTCAGCCCTGGGGCAATTGCTATCTGCGGCCCAGAAGAAGATACCTACTCTGGGCACTACTTCCTGATCGCCTCTACGGAAGCCTGGGCTTGCGAGAGCAAAGGTTTAAGGGTTTAGGGTTTGGACCCTGGGCTCACCTAAAAAGACCCCCTAGACCACTTCTAGGTTCTCCCTCAGTGAGGGTTATTTGGGTATGACTTGGCTAGGCTAAGTTAGTTGGGGCGCAGTGGGGTAGTACAAGGGTGTAGGGTGAAGGTTTTTGATCGTGGGCGAGCCAGGATTGTCCATCATTTGGGGATGTGTACTAGACATCGTTGTTTCGAGACTTGCTGAACTGAGTTCAAGTAGGATGTATCAGAAACTATGTAGCAAGCTGCACGATATGGATTGTCAAAACCAAGGTGCTGCGTTGGGCATCCTAAATATTTGGGCGGTGTTAGTGTGAGGCTCCAATGAAGGGCCATCACTCCGACAGCCCGCCCCAAAAAAAACGTTAAGACATCAACTCAAATGTTGGAGCATGTCGTTTGAAAGCTTCGAAGGGGCGTGAATTCCATTCTGTGGGTGCAGAACAGTCAGAACGCTCCAATGGCCTGCGCAATGCTTAATCAAAGTTTACTTGGTTTGAACTAGGTCTATGTAATACATGCGTGGGCCTGGGCAAAGTTGTCCACCTACTGCAAAGATCATTTGCAAGAAATTCAGCGCGCATGTACAAGTAATCACAGAAGCATCTGCGCCTATGCGTACGATCCACACTGCCTAAATCTGACTAAACTTTAGATCGTTCACTCTGAGCCACTTAAACCCTCAACCCTAAACTCTAAACCCTGATCACCTAACTCTAGTCCCCAAAGCCCTAAACCCCAAAACGCCAAACCTGCTCATCCAAGGATGCTACCGAGGAGGTTGTGGAAATCAAGTCTGCAGGAGGCTTGGGAGTGCGCGGAAGCTGTAGCACAGAGTTTGGCGATTACGGGATTTGGGGGGTTTAGGGATGTAGGAATCAGAGATTTGGTGTTTGGAGGTTTAGGGTTGCGGATTTTAGGGTCGGGTACTCTGAAGCTGTGGTACACTTGGAGGGCCAAGGGGACTTAGTAAATGTGCTCAAGAATCTTATGCGCCATGTAGTAATGATCCCAGTTTTACCCTTATTGACCTACTTGCTAAGCCCCCTGGACCCTCCACACAGGGTTTAGGGGATTTGAGTTTTAGGGATTAGGGTTTAGTGGGGTTGGGTTTCAGAGGGCTTGCGGTTTAGGATTCAGGGCCATGTCGTCGAGTTTAAGGCATAGGTTTACGGGCTTGGGAAATTGGCCAAAGGCAAGGCTAAGAGTTGAGGGCTCAGGGTTTAAGCAATTGCTCTTGAAGTATCTGGATTCATTCAAAAGACGTATAAGGGAACCCGTGAACCCCTGGCAGCTTCTGGCTTGTTGGTTGAAAGGCCTATCGCAGCGTAAAAGATCGGAGCTTTGGCTCGCGAATGTGCTGCAGGTATTTCTTAACCCTTCTCCCACGCACATTCCTCCAAAAAAGGTACAATATACATATATATATATCTATGTATACATAAATATCTATATTTTTCATAAGCATAAATCCATATATGTGGAGCTGGACGCAAAAGGCCAGAAATGCGAAAAGTGTTCGTAGAGGTTCAGGTCGTTCAGGTGTTCGTCAACGGCACGAAGCAAGGCCAGTCCTGATTCGACATTCAGCCAGCACCATGGTTTCCCCTACTACTCCCCCCTATGCTAGGGTTTAGGGTTTAGGGTTTAGTACTTGGAGGGTCAGGGGACTTAGTAAGTAGGTTAATAATAGGGATTACTAAGGTTATTATATGGGTTGTGGAGGTTATAAGTCCACTTACTAAGTCCTCCTGACCCTCCGAGTACTACCCCCCCCCTAGACTACCCACCCCAAGGTTCCCCCTTAACTAACCTTAATCAAGCCTAACTATCCCTAAATCACCTGAACTAAGTGGGGAATTTAGGGGGGTGGTATAGAGGGGGGTACTAGGAGCCCATGAACGTATTTAAGTGGGAACAGCTAGCCGCTTGCACTCATGGAATCCCCGTTTACGGTTGGAGCCATTGGCACTCAGCCGCTGGCGTTCCTTGCTGTTGCTTCAGGGGGAGTTGGGGAGTGGATTTTGAACTATTGCACTACATGCCCTAATAATAGTACTTCGAGGGTTTAGGGTTTAGGGACCACTCCCCATTCCTAAGCTGTAAGCCCCATAAACCCTCAGCCCTAAATCAACTCCATACACCCCGAACCGAGTGCAGAAGCTCGAGCCTCATTCCTTCTCTTGACTGTAGCTTGCATGATAGTCCCAGTTCCCCCTGTCATCACCCACTTACTAAGCCCCCTTGACCCTAAACCCTTGATATCCCTATATGCCCCTATAAGCCTTGTGACGGGCGTCACTAAGAAAAACATACTTACTAAGTCGCCCTGACCTCCAAGTCTGTTTTAAGAGCCAATTCCAGGATTTCACAAGCAAAAGCACTGAAACATGCACGGTTTATGATTTTTTGTTGGATTCAGGGTTTGGGGTTTAGGGTTTAGGCTTAAGGCTTTAACGTTAGGCTTCGGAATGGAGGGTTTAGGATTTGGGGTTAGGGTGTAGGAGTTGGGGTTTGGGTTTTGGGGTTTAGGATGTATCTGTAGAGTATACCCTAAATAGTGTGCTAGAGACTTTGCGGTACTTGTCCAATGGATGACCTTGAACCACCTGGGGCTGTATCAAACCTGAGATAAGCCAAACGGTTAACCTTGGATCACCTGCCTGGGTGGCCAGATAGAGAGTACATGGTTTCCTGTCCATCGTGAAACGGTCGGGTATCTGTAGGAAGGAACTTTAACAGGAGAAAGCCCCTCAGCTCCAAAGAATCCTTGAAAGGGCATGGGTAGGCATTGCGGCGGGAAGTTTAGCAGTTCTGATGTATTCCAGGATCTGAAGCATGAGTTAGGTACTGACGACCCAGACCTACAGTATGTTCTCTTAAGGGATACTAACCCAGAGGTATAGTCCCCCTTAAGTAGATAGAATATGGCTTTGGGTATATTGTAATAAGATCCCCATATACCCCATATTCTATCTACTTAAGGGGGACTATACCCTAAACCCTAAACCCTAAATTTATAGTAGTTTCCACTTTCTTTTCCATTATCCCTATATAACCCCAATAATACACCCTAAATAGTAGTTTCCATTTTCTTTTCCATTATCCCCATAGAACCCCGATGATATACCCCATATTCTATCTACTTAAGGGGGACTATAGACTTGTCACTCTAAGGCTGGGAAAGTCCGTTTCTGGACTTCAGACAAGGCCGTAGTTTGGGGTGTGAAGCTTTGGGATTTCGGGTTTAGGGATTAGGGTTTAGGGTTCAAGGATTAGGGTTTTTAGGGATTAGGGTTCAAGGATTAGGGTTTAGGGAATTGGGGTTTAGGGTTCAAGGATTGGGGTTTAGGGATTAGGGTTTAGGGTTCAGGGATTTTGGGTGGATGGTTCATGGTACCATTTTTGCAGCCGATGAAACTTCTGACGCTACCTTCCCTCTAACCAACAGGCGCCGGATGTAGACGCGTTTTGAAGCAAGCGTCCCGTTTTGGCGGGCTTTTGTTCTGGTTCCATGTCTGTTTGTCGAAGTATGAAGGCTTCAATTGATGAACCTCAGGATCGCACATTCGTGAAATCTGGCATTCAGATATCTGCTCTGCACCAGGGAACTCGAGCAACTAGAAATATGTTTCTGGTTGTTGAGTTTCTCGGGGGAGTTCAGCTGGTTAAGGGAATATCCCACTTTGCGATTGCAAAGGGCTCGCTTGAGACCTACAGGCTCTAGGTTTGGGGTCCAGGTTAGCCTATGCTAGACTGATGTAGAGCTACTCTTTGGCAGGGCGGCTGCAGGGCTTGTTTCGCAGGGGCGTGGGTTTAGGGCCATGATCTTGGAGTGTGGAGCTGGCGCACAGTAGAAGTAATAACCCTCAACAAGTTGGGAGCTATGTACCAAGGTTTTTCATCCGACTTGTAACCCTACTTCTACCTACCTATGAACCTCAAAGTACTGCATCGCTCTGGGATCTCAGAGTATCTAGCTTGTCTCGGGAAACGGGCTTAGGTATTGGAAAAGTTAGCCCTAAACCCTATCCGTCATGTACCCTCCCTATACTCAAAATGCTTGGCTTGACTCCTCAACAGCCAGATCCTGGATAGGGGTGTCCGTGCATGTTCTTCCGGACCGCTTGTTCGACACGTGGATAGAAACATGGGAATGTATACAAGTATGTGAGGCAATGCGATGTAATGCAACGTAATGTAATGTAATGTGATGTAATGTAATGTAGCGTAGTGTAACATAAAAGTCCAAATGATTGCTAACATGGCATGAAATTTACTGAGCAATTTCCGGCAGGAGTTAGGACGCCTGTTAGTAAAGAGGCAAAGGTGCGTCGTCTGAATGCTTACACACTACATGTATGCATACGCGCGTAAAGGAAGCAGACGATGGGGTTGTCCCATAATGCTGCGTGGCATCGTGTCTTTGCCGGCAGTCTCAGCCATCACGCACATGCATAACTTTCAACCTAGGGAGAACCCTCCAAAGCCATAAACCGTAAATCCCAGCACCCAAACCCAGGGGCTGGATATGAGTCCTAAGCGGGAAACCTAAGCCCAAAAGAAGACAGGAGCAGTATGACGACAATATATTGGACCCTAAACCCTTAAACAAGCCCCAAACTTTTTTCTGTTCAGGGCCTAGTGGTGGCGCAAGAGGGCGCGGTGCTCGCGCCCAACACTGTTCGACCCGAGCGGCTGGGAATTCGGTACAGGGTTTAGGAATTCCAGTACATCTCCAAGGGCGCGTCCCCTCAGATTTCTGTTGGGAAGGGCTCCTTATTCGGGAATTTGTCCTGGTAGGGGGCCCTGGGAATCTACCCCGGTGCTGTGGCAGAAATTTGATACCTCTTTTACCTTAATTTCATGTAGCGGCGCCAGGTTCATCAAAGCTGGGAGACACGGAGATTTGTTTCAGCTTTGAGGGGATAGTCGGTTCACAGTTTTGAGGCTCAAGGTTTGAAGACCTCCCAGTGACTGTCCTTAAAGGGGCCTCATTAAGGGGGTTCTTATAACTCCTATAACCCATTGTGGTAACAGTTACTGTAAGGGGGAATGACCCCACCTAAACCCCAAACCCGAAGCCCTAACTTGTGAAGCTTCATCTGGACCTCCTAGTTTAATTCCTTTTGCTGGTGTACCTTTTCTCCTCACTGTGATAGTTTCATGAAGTCCTAAGAAGATTTGGTACATCCTGAAGGGCGCATACATTCGGATGCCTCCATAAATGACGCGTGAATGCTTTCAGAGTTTACGGCCTTGCTGTGCGGGGGCGGTGTTTGTCGGACGACGGGAATGTCTAGCGATTGGAGCTTGAATTGGCACGCAATGGTTGGAAGAAGGCATTTGCTCGCGTATGCATGAAGGCATAGGGGATTTTCCTTTTTGTGCATTCTTCGGGGACGCTCTTGCCGTAGTCGATGTCCCACGGTCGCACGCGGTTGCAACAAGTTCTGTTATGGGATCTCCAGATTTCAGGTCCTACATGTACCCCTTAAAGCCTGAAATACTAGTTGTTCTTAATTGGACTTGGAGGCTAATGGGTAAGTATCAGTAGTGTGCCCCAGGCATAGTTCACATCAGTTCCAGCTCAAAGGGTCCTACCCCTACCCGCGATTCAAGATCACCCATGATTTTTTAAGTAGGGACCTTCACGGGCACGCGCAATGCAGCGAATGCTCACATTCCACCCCCAAAGCCCCGGCCTCACTTAACAAGTCTTGTTGGACATGGTTTATCGTTATACTATCAACGAAAAACCCATATGAAACTAAGATTTTAATAGCATCCCAGTAAGGAACCAGAAAAGTTCTAAACCTGAAGCTATGCAGCCACCATCATTTTTTGTTAAGCTTCCAGCATCGTCTCCACGAGCCTGCACTCTACCGGGTTGCTAAATAGTAACTTACTTTAAGTTACTGTTTTGGGGGAACTTTATATATATACACATATACCCATTATGGTAACTTAACTTAAGTTCCTTAACATAAGTTACTATAGGGGGGAAACCATATTTATATATATATATACATATACCCATTATGGAAACTTAGTTTAAGTTCCTTAACAGCAACCCGGACTATTGGATCTTTGTGCGGGATGCTTTGCAAATTGCTGGTGTGCGGTTAAAAGGAATCTTTTGTTTTCCTGGGGTAGTTGGGGCTGAGTCTCGTTGAACGCATGGGTGGTAGTCAAGTAGTTGTGGGTTTGGGGGGGTCCGGCTGAAATCATACCTTACATCATGCACTCCCACTGAACCTCCAAGTAAGGCTCCACCTAAATCCAAATCCTCCAAACTCAGTCGTCTATGCCCCAAGGAATAATTTACACCAACACTCCCCGAACCAAGCATGGAAGAAGCCCGTATTGCTGGATTTTTTTGTTGGGGAGCGGGTCGGCGTTACAGAGTTGTTTACTGATCCTTTTCAGCCCGCGCGAACGTCTGGGTACCCTAGCCAGCTTTGCTTCCTTTTCTTGTGGCCTGGTTTCCATCTAGCGATACTTTACAAGATCCTTGTCATTCCATTGTCTCTTACAGATTCTACAGTAGGCCATAGCCCTAAGCTCGAATCCATAAGATACAGCCGTAAACCCTTAAACCCCAGGATATAAGCCCAAACCCTAAACCCTAAACCTAAACCCTAAACACCTCCAACATTTTATCTCAGGCTTTCAGCTGAGCACAAGACACATGCAGGCGTGGCCCTGCATTGGGGCCCAACAGGGTTTATTGGAGGGTCCCGGGGAATTAGTAGGCTACTTCTAGGTTTAGGGGTAGGGTAGCCTGAGCAGTATATGACCACATAGGTTCAGCAAGTATGTTTCATGAAAATACACCAGCCATGGAGGTTCAAGGGGACCAAAGAGTTGAACATGACATGGAAAGCTGTTAGGATATGGTGATGTGTAGGGTACGTGACGTACGGTTTTTCTTCCGGGATTGTGGTGAGTGTATGTAGGGTTCTTTAGGAAGAGCGGTGAGTGGTTTCCAATTTGGAATACCATAACTTGAAACCATGGGTTATATCTTTCAGGCCACATAAGTACCACAGATATCCCAATTATGAACTTACTCACTAAGTCCCCTCGGCCCTCCAAGCAGGAGTTAGGCTTGCACGTCCACTTACTTGGATCAGGCAGAAACAGCACTTCAGCAGCGCTTTTTTTGTATGTAAGGGCTATGATGGAAGTGATGCGGCAAGAGCGCTCGCGTAACCTCTGGCTTGCAGGGCGTAGTCTTGCGTAGGCACGTATAATAGTCTAGTCTGCGTAGTCTGCGTAGTTCGCATGTTCTGTAAGCAAGAAGAGGTTCATGCTGCATAGAACTTGCTATAGCCCAGGATTGCCGTGTAGGCAGCACAATAGCAAGAGCGGCGTGTTCGCGTAATCCGTTCTGCAGGGAAAACAGTCGCGTAGTTTGCGTAGGCAGTGTATTTTGGCACAAGGACAGCAACTCAAAACAAAACTATGCTCACTTGAAATGGTTGGATTTCGCAAGATCGGACCCGTTTAGGGGGTCCTTACTGAGGATTCTTTGGGACTATTGTTGTGAAACTTGCATGTCATGTATCTGGTATGTTCAATGTTTAGTACATGGGGTCTTGGTATGAAGGGTTGAGGTACACTACTTTAACAAAAGTTATACCCTCTATCATTCATTGTCCAAAGCCCTATAGCCCTAGACTTGTCACCCATGAACCTCCAAGCAAGCCAGCCCCTTCAACAGCATGCAAACTTGACTTTGCTTAAGTAGCTGGATAGCCACTGCCCGCTGCTAGACATGCCCTACCCCTGACTTTGGGTCGGGGGCATAACCCCCAAACCCTACACCCTAAACCCTCAAAACCCCTAAACCCCATATGAGCTATAGTCTAAACTCCTTAAAGGGGGATTATATAGGGGATTATATAGGGTAATACTACAGGGGTTATTAAGGGGGATACTAGGAGTTTAGACTATAACCTCTATAATCCCCTATATAATCCCAGTTTCCATTTCATTTTCCATTTTCTTTTCCATGTGATTCTCCATTATAGTAGTTT